>VZTT01006470.1:105877-125013 GCA_013400855.1 Buphagus erythrorhynchus
CCGGCAGGGGGCGCTGCCCGCACGGCGGGCGCTCCCGCCAATCGCCGGGCCTCTGGGCGCCGCGGCTGGGCGCGGATTGGCTGTTCTGCCGAGTGGGCGGGGCCTGCCGCTCGCGCTGCTGGGGCAGCCGCTCGCACCGGGTTGCGCCTTTCAAACGGCGAGAGACGGCGAGAGAGCGGGCGCGGCGCCGGGAGGGACGGCGGGCGGCGGTGAGTGTGCCCGGCCGGCGGGAGAGCGGGGAGTGTGCCCGCTCAGGGCGAGAGCGGGCACTGTATCTGGCCAGGGGGCTGCTGTGGTGTGCTGCTGGCTGGGCGCGGGGGAAGCGCCGCGCTGCCTCCCCGCCCGGTGCCGGTCGCGCCGGCGGCAGCGCGGGGGTGCCTGTGAGGGGAGTCGGGGCTGTCCCACAGGGCCCGGCGGCAGTCGGACCTGTCCCGCTGCCGCCCTTCGTGGTCCTTCGCTGCCAGACATCTTCCCGGCCCGGACCAGGACTCGACGTTTTCAGAAAGGGTTGAAGGAGCTGACTTTTTTCCCAGTTAAACTGTGGAAAGCCTTCTTTTCCCCATAGCTAGTTGCATCTCATTCTCCTGAGTAAATTAAGTGCCTCTTTGTGGGTTTCTGCCTGCTATGGATATGTGTTCTTCTCTATTCTTGATGATTCTGAGCTAAAAAAAAGGAGATGTGGTGTCTTACCAGAGAAACAACGTCAAGGCAACGTGAGGCAGAAGTTCTGTACGAATGATGATGTAAAATGAAAGCTTACGTAATAAGCTCGATAATGGTAATAAACTTGTGATAATGGTAAGCTCTTAATCAGTGAGGGCAGTTAGCGAACACAAATGGTTTTCTGCTGAAGTACAGGAGGAGGAAGATACAGTTTAGGAGTTAAAGTTATCGAGTGAACACAGCCCTAAGGAGAGTCACATAAAATTTCAGACATCTGAATCGTCCTCTTAAATGGTAAACTGTCAGATAATTGAGGGAGAAGGAATGCTTGCTGGTTAGAGTGAGTCAAAGACTTGTCTATTATATTGTATTGTGACCTTTTAATAATTTCTTAAAGAAGCTATTTCCTGCATATCAGATGATACTTAGAGGATATTTTTAAACTGTGCAGTTTGGGCCTTTTTCCTGCTAAATTATGTACAATGGTTTGAATCCAAAATATTTCTAACGTGAATATCCATGTTCCATCCCACATGGGAATGTGAACAATGCCGGATGGTACTGGGTTACATTTGGATCATAACTAGTTTGAGTGCTCCCCCAGAAGTGTCTGGCAGTGCATTTCTCTCATTTAAACTGCAAGTGTATTTTTGAGAGTTTGCTAACTATCTCTGAATTATAATTTGCCTTATTTTTTTTCCTTTCAGTGATAGAGGTAAACCTGCTCTTTAACTTAAAGAAGCCATCAATTAATGCTTCTGGTATCCTTCAGTAACCTTTTTCTGCCTTGCTTTTGCATTTCACCTGAAGAGATGCTTCAGGCCTATAAATGTGAATACCAAACCCCCAGTATTTTTATCTGGTTTGATTTTGTTGGTTTTTTTTTTCGCTGTAGTAGAAATGATGTGGGTGGGTGTATCTCCATAATGTGCTGTTCTACTGGTTTATTAAGGTAATTTAATCAGGATTACTACATCATTTGATTCTAAATTATTTGAACTTGCAAAGAGGACCTTGTCCATTCATGCTTCTCTCTGACAATTAACTCAGCCTTAAAAAGGAAACTTAGAGGAGCTATGAGTGACCCTAGTAACAAATGTGAATATTCCCACTGGGAAAAGAACCCCACTTTGTCCTGTTGTTACCTATTCCTGCTGGGTTGCAGTTAACAAACCAGAATGAGCTTTGATAAAATCCTCCAGGAACAAATATCTGTTAAAAGTGTAAACTTAAAGGAAGTGTGGAACTTACCCAGAATGCAGAGAAGAGTTTCAGAAAGATTAAAAAAAGGTGCATCTCATTAATATTTTAGTAGCTATTAGCATTTTTATTAGAACTAAAGCTTATCCCTAGTATCTTATGGATATGCTCCAGGGAGAAAAAAACCCCCAACTTATCTCGAGTGTTTGCATTATTAAATTAGCATGTCTTGATTAGTATACCTTTCAGGTTTTATTTTTACAGTGATTAAATATGCTGTTTTCAGGCTGCTACTGAACAAAGTTCTGGCTATTCTAGTGTTATAGCTCTAAACTCACAATATTTGTATACTTTCCTATGCTGTAACTATGGAATTTCCAAAACTCTTAATTGTTTTGCTTCAGCAGGTGACTGGTAGAAGAGCAAGACCTGCTCTTGACAATGTCAAGGAGAAAGCTGGAGAATAAAAGCCTTTCTGGCTTGCTGGCCACATCTCTGCATACACCAATCAAGACAGATAACTTCCACAATTTTTATATGCTTGAGTCAAAAGAGCTAGGAAGGTAAGATTATTCCTGTTTATTTTATTTGAGCAAGAGAACTTCTGCTGCCAGAAAATTCTCTGTACAACCAGGCAAACTTTTATGGTAGTAGATGGAGAATGAAGTATGCCCCTCTCATTCCCTGTCCCCTTCTTTGCATCACAGTGGGTTCTTCAGGGACCAGGAAAAGGGACAGTGAGGTATAAGTTGCCAGCCTTTTCCATGTCAGAGAGATCTGGAGAGTTTTCATAGGCATGTAGATTTGGGATTACCTTCCTTTCCCTGCCTAGTCCACATAGATTCTGGGTGCATGGTCTAAACAAGAGATGACATGGGGTGATACTATAAGAACAAAGAATGAGGATTTTGGGTTGGTTGTCCCAGGTGTTTGGGTGAGTTTTCTGAAGTCCAGAAAACAAAGACCTTTTCTTTCCCCTTCCCAACCTCAAGCAGTTAGACTGAGTTTCAAACAAGCTGCTGTTTCAGAGCACTTTTGCAGCTTGCTTCTCTTGCTCTTATTTGCAACAGTAAAATAGGAAATAAAACAACAAAGCACCCAAAAGCCTTGGTATTTATGGCACTGTTTCAGACATACAAGTGAATGTGTGTTTTGAAATTGCTGGGTTAATTCATACCCTGAACATACTCAGTGAATTGGGTGCAAAGCCATGCAAACATGATGCTGTGATGGTGTTTCCAAGGTCCCTGAACAGAAATGTGCCGGGTCAGTCTCACAGCTGTGCCTTGCTCTGCTGCATAAGGATCCCTTCCTGCAGCTCATTTTGTCAGCAGAGATGCTCTTCTGTATGTGGTTTGTGAGCTTTTCAGCCTTCACTGTTCACTTGGGTTTTTTTTCTGTTTTTCAAGCATGTGCTTTATCTGGTACACTTTTATAGGAGTGCACATTGCAGCCCATAACTTTCTTCTTTTCTTAACTTTTGTCAGCTCTGCTTTTGAATTCTAAGCTCTACAGAAGCAGTTTATATGCAGCACCCTCTAGAACTCAGGTATTGTTCCAACGCTGGATTTTCAGACTCTGCATACTTGTGAGATGATGTCTAAAGCAAACAAAAGTGTAATTTTGTGTGAATTTCAGAACAGAGTTTTTAATTTTTTGCTGTGCATGCAAAACCAGGCGTAACAAAATAAGTACCAAAATGCAAAGAAAATGGAAGCAGGACTGTGCTTTACAAACATGTTTGTGATTTCTCCTGGCCTAACTACATGTGTATTTTTTCATGTTTTTAAGTATACAATGCTTTTTAAATTATGTCAAATCCATCTTTTCTTTGTAACCTCTCTAAAGGATTCAATATGCTTTAATTTTCACTTGCAATTTTCTTTTTCCTGTTGAGATTATGTAGTAAATAGTTCTCCTGTTCTCTGCTTAAGCTTCCCAAGCCCTGTTTCTTTCTCCCACACCCTTATCTGTTGGGTCCTTTGGTATTTAAGACACTGACTCACGAAGCTGGCAGGTTAGGTTCTGTTCAGTGGCTTAAGTAGTTCTGTCCCTGGTGTGTGCGTGGCTTGGCTTCTTTTGAAGTTAGTTACATTTCTGTGGTTTCTGAGCTGAGATATGAAAACATCCTGAAATCAGTTTTTCTTGTAGAGCTGGGCTGTGAAGGGGGCTGGTTACGCAGGCAGGGAGTGGGAACTGCTCCGCTTGCGTCAGTGCAGCACTTCCGAGCTGACTTCTTTTGTGTTTCTGCAGCAATTTCCACAGCTCTAAAAGACTTTCTTGTCTTGTTTTTTGCCTTAATTTTTGCCTTAATTGGCACACTACTGATAAACAAGTGGAAATTCTTACATCTCAAATCTGGAGATATCACTGAGCCTTCAAAGTTCTTAAACCCACAGCAACCAGAAGGAAGATGTGCCAAAACTACTGGGGAAGATCTTGCTGTTCTCATGAAACTAAACTGGTTCCCTTTTGTTGATTTTAGGCACACTTTCGTGGCTGGCAGAGCTGATGTGATGCTAAAAAGAGAATGTGAGCTGGAGGGGGGAGTGTTTTCAGCTTGGATGTGTTATGAAATTGAGCTCAGTGACTTCAAATGCTCTGCAGTACTAAGCTGGGTTAACAATTGGGAAAGAACGTGGCTGTTTCAGACTTACAAATAGTTGCTAAGGTGAAGAGTGTGCATGTATCAGACTAAACTTTCACTTCTAAAGTTGAGTGCTTTCAAAAAAGGATAGAGAAAATCTACAACTAATTGATGTTGAAATAAATGATAACAGAAGGCCAGTTTTGTTGAATTTATTTTTAAGTTATAGCAGTATGATTCAAAGTCATCTTTAAATATTTAATAATTTAGGCATTTTTGTACAATTATTTGCAAATGAAAATTGATTTTTTTTGCATGAGATGCTCATCCCTGTTTTGATTAAATACTGAAGTCTAGATTTTTTTCAAAAAATATTTTTTTTAGGTTTTTTTTTTTTTTTAAGAAATATTCCTTTTAAGCACTGGGATTTTTGCACCAGAAAAAAGGCAATGTGGTATTTTCTACTAAAGAAGCTAATTTAGTTTAAAGAACGCAGCTCAGAGAGCTCATTCTGAGCTGTTTCATTATGTTTGTTCTTAGTATGCTGAGGTAACAAAAAATAGAGGTAGACAGGCTTTTTTTGAAGAGATAAATGTAGATTGTGCACTTTGTACATAGCCTGATACTGTTTTTAGAACTTTACTCACTTTATTGCAGCCTTTCAAGTTGTTTTTTTGTAAATAAGGTTTCTTGTACCATTTGAAAGCACTTGCATGTATGCAACCAGGCATTTCTGGGAATGCAGTATTAGTGGCTATAAAATTGTTTTTTTCGGGAGTTTATAACTTGGCTTAAAAAACTGCAATTTTTTCCTCCTAATTTTATAAAAGATCAACTTGATGTTTTAACTACAGTACGTGGTTTTCTTCTAAAAACATTTCTTTGCCAAAATATGTTTTTGTTTCCATACCTAAACAGTTGGCTAGGAAATAAAGCAACACACTTTTTCTAACTGTAATTGAGGAAGAGAATGCTAAGTGGTGGGTGCTTTTCTAGTAATATGTTTTGAAACATTTTGTAGATACCTGGGATTTTTGTAGCAGTACTACATGGTTTGTGGAAGGAAATTCTCTTTATGACTAAATTTTTTTCACTGAAAACCTCCTGCCCCACCCATGCATTTAAATGTGCTTTATTTTCCCTGTTCATTCTCTGCATTTCACAGGGGTTTGCTTTATTTATTATTGTCCTGTAGGTCTTGTAATAGATTGAGGGTTTTTTAATATCTTGCCAACCTGAACAGAGCTCTGGGCAGCCTGGTAAGTCCTCGTGGCCAGCCCTGCTTTAAGCAGGAGGTTTTTAGAGACCTCCAGAAGTCCTTTCCAACTGAATTATTTCGTGAAGTGAGAATGTCCCTGTAACCTGATACTCTGATTTAATGTTTAGCTATGCTGTATAAAGGGAATTTTACTGGGTCTCACCAGAGCTTCATCTAGCCTTGTATCCTTCTACAGTGCCTGCAAGTGAATGTTCAGGAAACAGTGTAAGAGCAGGCCAAGCATGGCATTTCCCAATATATTTTTTGTTTGTTTCCAATTATTTGCTATGTCTTCTTATTTCTAATGTTAATTTATGCACTTTTGATTTCCTGCATCTCAATGTTTTCCCCTTTATTTTGTAGAGGAAGATGTGCTGTGGTTAGAAAATGTGTAGCTAAATCCACAGGCCAAGAGTATGCAGCTAAATTTTTAAAGAAAAGAAGAAGAGGTCAAGACTGCAAAGCAGAGATTCTGCATGAAATTGCTGTCCTTGAATTAATGAAATCCAATCCTCGCATAGTAAATCTCCATGAAGTCTATGAAACAGCAAATGAAATCATCTTAGTATTGGAATAGTAAGTATGCCTTCATCACATGTTCCATGTTTGTAGGAAAAAATCTTTCAATACATTAATTTTTTTGCATGAGTTGCCTGAATACCCAGAAAAATTGCAACAGTACCCTGTATATATTATGCTAATCTTTCATTATAATATGCTTTATATTTTTTCCTTTAAGAATGTTTCAGGCAAGCTGACTGGAAATAATGTTCTTGGAATGCCACAGAAGGTCCTGAGTGCTTTGATGCAACTTAAATCACACAAAAAAAAGTCACTGATACCAAGTACACAGATTTCAAAGAGGTTGAGCACAGCCATGCCTGTAAACTTCAAGTCAGCATTTGACATTTTTGGTGACTGAAGACTTACAGTTACTTTGGTTGTTTTGAGCTCCTCAATTTAGTGGTTTTGTTGTTTTAAACTGACTTTTGGAGCAGTTTCCTAAAAAATTCCCATATTTTTCACACATGTCCCCAAAGCATTTTATTAGCTCTGAAAAATAAGTTTAATTTGGGAATTGAATTTGCATTATCTATCATATTTATTGTTTGTGTAAATTTTTGTGTGGAATGTAAGGAACAAAAATATAGCCTGTGAAATTAATTTTTTCTAAGCTTTAAGTTTCATGTACAAAGTATTTGAAGTGCTGTTAATGGTGGTCTCTGTACACCATGATATTTTCTTGGGAAAATTTGAAGGAATTTAGCTAGGTTTTATCTTAAAAAGCTTTTTTTTCCCCTTGTAACTAGAGGACCCCTCACATATTATTTGTTGTTCTAAGGTGCTTTTTGCAAATCCTTTTCTGCAGAGCTTTCAGCTCTTTACCCATCTGGGTGCCCACCCATCCCGACCATAATGTAACTTGAGTGCAGGAATACTGTGGGAGCCAGTGCTGAAAACCTTGTGAGAGTTGAAATTCATGGCATCTTCTGCCCTTCCCCTCATGTCCATGTTGCCATAAAGTCACCTAGGGGAGGCATTACTGACACCTCATGTAAGCTCAGCAGGTTTGTGGCTGTGTTCATTTGTTTTGTCCATTATCTGACTATTTAATGGACTCTTATTTTGTTAGCAATGAAGTTTAAGCTTAGTGGTCTGTAGTTTTGAGGAAGCCCTTCATCCCTGAGAGAGTGACTTGAGGCACTCAGAGCAGGCTGAGTAATGATCTCAAACCCAGCCTGAAAGGAGACAGCTGACACTGCAGCCAAGTGTAGGAATAACTCATAAACCACAGGAGCACAGATATTTCCATGTGCTGTATGCTGCTCTGAATTATTTATGACCTGGTCTCATGGAAGAAATTTTAGATTTGACTTGAAAAGAAAGGCTTCTTTGATTAGGAACTGATGATAGAACTCGACTTCTGGAAGGCATCTTCTTGCTTGAGGGGACCAGAGCATTATGAGGTTACCAGTCAAAGTGCTTTTTGCTGTCTCAACTGCTGTTTCAGGCTATAAGGAAAAAAAGCATCATCAGATTTTTTTTTCCTTTTCTAAGTGTTTATATAAAAGTGTTTTAGTGTAAATATGTGTTAAAAAATATATATTTCCAGCCTGAGATTACAGATATGTTAGATAAATGCGTGCTATTGAAAGCATTTTTCCTCACTTAAGTTTCAAAATTTAAACTTAATACATAGGTGTTCTTGAATGTGTTTCAGTGCTGCTGGAGGAGAAATATTTGACTTGTGTGTCCCAGATCTGGATGACAGAATTGGTGAAAGGGATATTGTAAGGCTTATAAGGCAAATACTTGAAGGACTTTGCTGCTTGCATGAAAACAATATTGTTCATCTTGATTTAAAGGTGAGGCTGCAGCAGGCTCTGTTTTAGCACTTTATCTTCAATTTATTACATTCATCGAAGCAATTTGTTAAATACATAAAAAAGATGAGGAGAAGAAGGAGATTAAGTGATATTAAAATGAGATTAAAAGGATAGAGATTAAATATTTTTAAATAGCATTTAGCAACAAGTATTGCATAATAGAAGCTGAAGTGTCATTTAGTACACTGGGCTTTTTTTTCAGATTGTATTTTATTAATTAGGAATGCGATATTTTCTATTCTAGCCTCAAAATATTTTGCTGAGCAGCGTCAATCCTCTTGGTGATGTAAAAATTGTAGATTTTGGGATGTCCAGGAAGCTTGAGAATTGCAATGAACTGCGGCACATCATGGGAACAACAGAGTATCTCGGTATGGAGGGGCTTCTTTACAACATCTTGGCTTTTGAGAAATCAGGAGCAGTTCATGTAACATTTACAAGCTTAGCAACTTACAGACTGATAAAAAACATCACAGGACAAGGCAACATGTTTTGAGCTGCTCTTTTTTAAGAGCAGTCAACAAATATTTGCACCAGAAAATCCCAAATTATATCCATAAGTGCACCTCTCAGTTTTATACTGTAGTATTTGCTGTGATACAGGCTGTTAAATTGTTCTGATTAGAATTGAAATACAGCATTAGTATGCACAAAGAAATGTTCTTTGAATTAATGTAACATCTTTAATGTTATTCAATATTGTGATTTAATGAGATTAAAATATTCCTTGGAATGGGAAAGATAGCTGTTAACACTTGGCCCTCTCTGAGGGACAAGTTTCCTTCATGATTTGCCAAGACTCAGTGTTAAGAGCACTTCATTCTGCAGTGAATAACTTGCTACCTAGCCTATGCTAACAGCCATTGTTGCTGAAATTGGCTTGGTCATCTTGTTTTGCAGTTTTAACATGCTGAAGTTATGAAGTTTATGCAGTCCCCTTAAAAAGCTGTATAATTCAAAACCTCTTAGGAGAAATATTTATGTGCATGCATCTGATGAGAACACATCTTGAAACTTGGATAAAGTTCAGGCCATGCAGTGCCACTTTGGTGTGAACTGAGCAAACATCCGTGTCTAGGCAAACGGAAATAATTTTTTGCCACCCTTGTGGCTTGGAAATAATAAACCTAATTATTGAAACTACATGTTGAGTCTCATAATGATGGTTGGCAAAAGAATTCCAGAAATGTAGTGTATGATTCAAGGCCATTTGAATAAGATATTTATTAAAGCATTTTTCTTCATCTCTTTAGCTCCAGAAATCTTGAACTATGATCCTATTACCACAGCTACAGACATGTGGTAGGTTTTTATCTTTGTTTTGCTGAGGTTTGGTGGGACCCCTTAACAATCTAAGGACCTGATGCAGTTTCATCTGGCTTCCAAGAATCCCCTTCTGTTGGTGGGATGGCTGAAAGAGGGAGGGAGGGATGGGAGGGGAAGAAACCCTCAGGATATAACTCAGGGCTTACAGGAGTTTGTGGATCTGTTGCACACTTAGTGGGGAATGCAGGTGGCTTCTGAACCTGTGGAGGAAGGGTGTTCTGAGGGAATAACAACAGTGGCTGGATAACATACTTTAGGTATTACTTACTCCTGGTGACATGATTCAGATATTAGCTACTCTAGGATACTTCCCTCCCCACTTTTACACTGTTAAATAATTTTTTGTACAAATTGTAAGAAGGATGTAAACTTCTTATTTTTAGAGAAATATCTGCAGAATGAATCATAAAAAATGACAAGTACCTTGAACGTTTTTTGGCTTTTTAACTTTATGAGCTATGTTAAAGACTAGCTTTGAAATGTTTCCTTTAAAACATAAAATCTTCAGCATCTTAATTAAAATTCACTGTTAAAAGTTGCTGATTACTGCTTTTTTAATCATGTATTATTTGCCTGCTTTTGTGAGGAGACATAAAAAACCCCCAAATGATGCTCTGCTCACAATGACAAACCCAGCAGCTGCATGTTTCCACACTGTAATGAGTGCTAAATCCTGATCTATCAGATCACAAAAATGTTTTTATTATGCATCAAGAAACCATCTTAAGATTTATAATAGATTGCATGATCTGTGGTGCTCATGTTCATGTTCTTGGGAGAAACATCTCAGCTAGAAGAGATGGTAACACAACTCAGATGTCAAATGTTCACACAGGTTGATTAAAAGTCTTTGCTCTGTCATCCAGAATTGCAGTGAATGATAGGTTTTATTTGCATGCAGATAAGAAAGTCTGTCTTTTTTGCAGCTCTATAATCCAAAATTTCCAAGCCCAAGAGCGGGCAGTGTAAAAGTGGTATTTCCTTTTCCTAACAATCTCAGTAGGAAGAAAAGGGTATCTTGAAATTAAACAGTTTTCAAAAATCCCTTCATTGAGATATATACACACATACCTTTCTTTGTGTGTGTATGTGCAGTCCTGCTTGAATCATATGAGGTGTAACATGTTTGCTGAATTCTGAGTGTGGAATTCTGAGTGTGTCAGGAGGTTTGATCTGCAGCACAGTCAATATATGCAAGGTGTATTGTTTCAATTCTTTAGTAGGTTTATACATTGCATTCTTATCTCAGGAACATTGGTGTCATCTCGTACATGCTGCTGACACAAGAATCTCCATTTGTGGGAGCTGATATTCAAGAAACTTACCTTAATATATCTCAAGTTAACGTGGATTATTCAGAAGAAACATTTTCATCAGTTTCACAGCCTGCAAAAGACTTCATTCAAAAACTTCTCATAAAAAATCCAGAGTAAGTAGCAAACTCCTCCAGGTAAGAATCCTAAATTTGTGGAGCACCTAGAAAAAGTGAATGTTAATTTATGTACTTAATGTCACTGGTAGGATCAGTTGGATATTTCACAATACATTGGTATTTTCAACTGGATATCTAAAAGTGCAGGTTTGTGCTCTTCCATAATGTGTGAGAACAATCTTGGATTCAATGTCTGGCTAAAATTGTCAAATATTATTTTTACAGATAATGTTATTATTATTCAAGCTTGTTCTTTGAGGTTTTTTTGGTTTGAGTTTCTTTATATTTTCATTCAGACAACAGATTTTTAACAGATTTTATTAAAGTATACCCTAGAAAGGTCACATTCTTTTCTATAATTATTGTAGTTTGGAAAGGCAATGCAACCTCTTTGCAGTGCTTTCTTGTTTCCTGACTGACCTTTATCTTTTTACTTAAATACATCTCTTATTATATATTTATACTTGGCAGTGTTTTGCCTTGTTCAGTCTTCTAAAAATGTTCTTAATCCAAAGTGAAAGATTTTTGTTTGTAAGACACACTCCCTTAACTCTGCGTTCTTTGGGAGTTCAGACTCTGATCAAGACCTCGCAAAGCAGCTGAACTTTGAGAAGTGGGCTGGTCAGGAGTTATTGATTGCAGTGCTAGATATTGTCACTTGTGGTGAGACACTAATCCTTGTCATCTTCAGAGAGCCTCCAGCAGGCAGGAGTGACCCTGCCTGGCTGAGAGAGGCTCTTGGATAGGAGGAGAGATGGGAGGTGACTCCTGAGAAGTGCCTGCTCTGAGGCAGTAAGGACTCCATAAAAAGTCAGGTCTGAAGAGTCCTTCCTGTCTAAACGTCTCACATACGTGGTTTGTCAGGATCTGAAATGATTCACAAAACCCCAGTATCATGAGGGAATCTTGTCTGTCATGGTTGTGGAGCACCTAGAAAAAAAGAATGGATGAAGAACCTGCTTTGATAACTTAGTGTGGACCTGTGGGATATTTGACATTCTGTCACAATTACTACTCGCTTTCTCCTAGGCATTTCAAGAGTCTTCATTATATCCTCAGTAAGATGCCTTTTTTTTTTTTTTCCATTTGATGACTATACCTTCTTGAATTTTAAGAGGAAAAGTCTGTTCTCAGAGTCAACTCTATAAAGTTACATTTTTCTGACTGAAGAATATTCCTGTTTTCTGGTGGAGTTGGGGACAAGTAGTGGGCTCTTATTGCCTTGGAGCCAGTTTTCTGGCAAGTTCTGTGGAAGTTAACAATGCAGAGCACAATTAAAACTTGAAGTAGCACTGTATTACGTTATCCAGAGGAGCAGTTTTCTAAGTCTGGTTTGTTTGATAGGATCTACATTTTGAAAGGGTTTATGCCAAATGATTTGCAAGAGTAAAACACTAGAAAATGTCATAGTTGATGACATCCTGTTGACTTGGCTATCCTTGAAAGCATAATAACTAAATATTCATGAGCCTCACTATTCATAGTCTGTATAAAACATGTGACTTTAAAAGCAAAAGCAAGTGCCCATTTATGTGTACCATGTTGAAAACATTCCCAGGGACTGTGTTCCTTGTTCTGATGAAAGCTTACTAGCTTTAAGGTAAAGCAGCCACTAAATTTAGATGCATGTAGCCAATACTTAACTGTGTTTTGTAGCAGCTGAGGTAGGAGTGAAAACACACCAATATTGACTCTTCAGTGTCAATTTTGTTTAGGATTTTTAGCATCAGAGCTATTTTAGTTTTTTAGTCTTGGTGAAACTAACTTGAGCACCTTTCCCTTTCTCCTCCATAAGGGACAGGCCCACTGCAGCGGACTGTCTCTCCCATTCGTGGTTGCAGCAAGGGGAGCTCACACTCCTGTGCAGCCCTGAAGAAATCTGCTGCTCCTCTCAGCTGCCAGGACACACAACCAAGTGCTCAGAAGAGTGGAGTGCAAGGCCCAGCTGCAATGGCAGTGACAAGGAGGACAAGGAGAACATTCCGGAGGACAGCAGCACTCTCTCCAAACGCTTCCGCTTTGACGATTCGTTGCAGTACCCCCAAGACTTGGTGACAGACTTCGTGTGTTAATGTGTCATACAGACTTTCCATTAAATGAATTCAACATAATCTGTTCCAGTGGTGAAAAAAAGGTTCTGGCTTGCCAGTTCGTGCAGGTCATTGGCATACTGGAAATGCACTTTGATTCTTTTATGCTGGTGCCTTCTTTTCTATCCGTTGCTGGCAGTGGATTTAACTCCTGAGGAATTGGAGTTGTTGCACCAATAAAATTAATTATTTTTTTAAGAAGATATAATTAAGTATTTTTGCACTTTTCAAGTTCTAGTCAGAAGATGATGCTAGAGTGAACAAACTGAAACCTGTAAATGAGTTTAAACATAGCCTTTGCCAAACAGTGGTTGAACACATGCATGCTTTTAGGACTACCCTTAGTAAGAAACTGGGAAGGGAAGCTGAATCCTGCTGGTTTACTGGAGTTGATTGCTACCATTCTCACCACTTTAAATAGAAGCTAAATTTGGTATGTTTTGGGACTGTGGTACATCTGTTGAGGCCATTTGGAAACCTGTTTTCCCTCTAGGATCACTAGTAGTTCTGCCTTATAGATCTGGTCCACTTGGGCATTATTAATGCATATTCTGTGTGGTTATGCAGTGTTGGATCTCTGCAATATTTAGCATAAAAAACAGGTAGATTGTCAGTCCTTGGGCTTGTGGTCCTTGGCTTCTTACCATAAATTACATTTAGAGATGAGGTTCCTATGCTGATGAGAATATTTGAACTTGGTGGTTTGCTTTTATCAAACCTCTGAAATAGTATAATCTACCTGTATTGATTTTTTTTCTTATCTTAAAAAAAAAAAACCCACAAAAAAATCCCACAAAAACAAGCCCCAAAACAGAAAGCCTCTAGTAAAAGTAGTAGAACTGAGTTAACTGAAAATAACCATTTTTACCAGTGAAACTGCAATTAACAACTTTTCTCTGTGCCCCTCTAATGTAGTAGTGCATCTTGCTGTCAATTACTGTTGCCCTTAATTACTCAACTTTGTGCCTGCTCTGAGAAATGGACTGCAGTGTGTTTATATTTAAAGACAAACTACCTAATAATTGTTTTAAGCCTTTAAAATTGGTTTAGTTAGTGGTATTTTTTAAAGTTCTGTGCCTTCCACTTGTTTCTGGCTCTGAGGTAATAATGCCTGTGTCAAGTTTTGTCTTAGAGCAAATGCCAGTTGTGCCTTAACAGCCTGAAACTAATGTTCATAAAATAAGCCCTTTAATCATAACAGAGGCTGGGAGCCTTTTTGGGCAGTGAATTTATTAAAACTCTTAGAGATATTTTGAAAGTAAATGCCACTTCATAATATTTTGGGATTTTCCACTCCTCAAAGCTTAAATTTAATTGTCTTTGAATTGGATTTGTTTTCTGTAATAAAATACCACAATCTGATAATCTTTTTTAAATGTGCCTGTGGATTTTTCAGTAGTTGGGCAGTTTGGCATTTTGGCATATGATTGAGAGGTGAACCTGGTGAGTGGTAAAAGGTTGTGATTTTTCTTTCTTCACACAAGGAAAGAGCAGGTTTTTCCCAAACAGGTTTCAGTATAAGGTGTCACCATAATGCATGGGTGGATTCAGGACTGTTGTCTTGGTTTGGGGGGATGCTCACATTGACAAGTGGAAAGCAGACTGAGGGGTAAGGCATGTCAAACTTTTCAGCCTGTGGTTGTCAGAAGGAGAAGTTCTCCAAGACTTTAATCTCATGTGAAATGAAGTAACAGGTTTGTTCAGCAGAGACAAAGCTCTGATAGCTGGGTGTGAGTGAACCACACCAGGTCTCCTCCGTGTATTAATTCTCATGGAGCTTTTTTCAGTGGTACTGATTGTATATATAATTACAGAATTACTTTGCAGGAGGCAGCTGTTGGATTGTTCTCAGGTACTTTACACCTTTTACTATTCAAAGTCCTTGGCTTTTCCCAGTTGGAGTCTTACCTGACCTTTTGATTTTTTTTTTTTTTCATCGTCATGGACTCCAGTTTGAACTGGGTAAGGTAAAAACACAAATTATTCGATATATATGTAGAAGTTAAAGTTCAGTTAAGATAAAGAAGAAAATGCCAAAAAGCTGTGTAGATAAAGGTGGAAAAGAATGTTTAAAAAAATTGTTATAACTTAAAATTCTGCCAAAATATTCCTGAATTGAAATTACAACTATCTTTTAGCATCTGGAAAATAAAGCTGATAGCATATGCCAGCACTTTATGAAAAAGCTGTTATTCCTTAGGATTTTATCACAGTATCTGATGTTTACATTTCTTACTACTTTAGAGCTAACTTATCTTTAAATAATTGAAAATTGGTTTTATCCAAAGAATTTAAGTTTTGAAGACTTTATTTGTATTTTATATATACTTAAAATATACCTTGAATCAGACTTTGTTTGGATAAGTGCATTTGATTTATTTTAAAATATTGTGCAAATTAACTCCAATTGAATGTAAATACATACATTGTAGGCAACTGTTAGTCTGTTTTGCTTCCTGCCATATTTCTGGGACTTTCCAAGTGTGCAGGAATGTTGAGTAACATTTTCAGATGACTAAAGTCATACTTCTATGCCGTTCATGACCTTTTATATTAAAAAAAATAAACTTTGCCATTTTTTCAGAACTTTGATGTTTTTGTTTATTCACAGAATCAGAGGCTGGTTGAGGTTGGGAGGGACCTCTGGAAGTCATGTTGTCCAAGCTCCCTGCTCCAGCCATCCCATCTAGGCCTTGCTGGCCAGAATGATGTCCAGATCTTTGGATCTCCAAGGAAGGACACTGTCTCCCCAGGCCACCTGCTGCAGTTCTCAGCCTCACAGTAAAAGTATGTTCTTGTACTCAGATGGAACCTGCCATGTTCCAGTGTGTGCCACTCCCTCTTGTCCTGTCACTGCCCATCCCTGACAAGAGCCTGGCTCCATCTTCTTTGCTCCCCCCTTCAGATGATAAGATTCAGTTGATAAGAGTCTCCCTGAGCTGTCTTCTGGCTAAGCAATCCCTGCTGCCTCATCCTTGTAAGAGGTGCTGCAGTCCCTGAACCCCTTTGTGGCCTTTAGCTGGACTCCCAGCTATGTCTGTGTGTCTCGCTCTGGGCACTGGGATGCCCAGAACTGGGCACTGCTCCTGTGTGAGTAAAGGGTCACCTCTGTCCCCCTGCTGGTGCAGCCCGTGCCATCAGCCTGCTCTGGGGCACACTGCTGGCTCCTATTCAACTCTAGGACCCCAGGGCCTTCTCTGTGAAGGGGTTTTTCCATCTGGAGGGCTCCTGCATGGATCAGTGTATGGGACTGCTCCTCCACAGCCCATTTCTCCAGCCTGCAGAGGTCCCTATGGCTGGCAGCAGGACCCGCAGGTGTATCAGCCACTCCCAGTTCTGTGTCCCCTGCAGCCTTGCTGAGGGCGTGCTCTGCCTGTCATCATGAACCAGGATCTTTGGGGCAGTGTCAGAGGCCTCGCTGAGGTCTGCTGCTCTCCCTCAGCTCCTGGCAGTCATTGCACTGCTGAGGGTTGCTCAAGTCTGACTTCCCCTTGCTGAATCCATGCTGACTACTACCACTGAATCATGAACTTAGCAGCTCACTTCCTGGAACTGTTTTCCACGTGTCTGAGGCTTTATGTAGAAAATGTTGGTGTTCCTATTTGTAATGATCTAGTTATATCTTGCTGTACTTAATGTACTTAATAAAATTTCACTTTTTATATTAAATTCTAGTGCCCTTTCTGAATGGCTGTGTAAGACAAATGCAATCTTTGGTATACATATTAACTTCTTAGGGCACTAATGGTACATTTGTTTAATTTTCAAGTAAATTTCAAGTAAATGGCTGAAATAGAAAACAACAAAACCAAAACAAGTGTCCTTTGGAAAGGGAATTGCACTCAAAAGAGGGGCTTAACTCCTGGCGGCCTGGATAGTGTGTTTCTTCCAAAGGCACATTTCATTGACAAAGCTTTTCCATTGTTTGAAATGCACAAATGGGCTTTCTTTCTAGTGAAAGAGACAGTGTATTCATGTGGTTGTTTTGGTGTTGCAGCCTTAAGTTCAGAAATTATCTGAACATTTACATTTCTTGCAGTGAGAGCTCTTATCAGGAATGATGGCTATTTTTTTTAACATATCAAGAAAACAAACTATTCTGTTTAATGGTGGTTTGAGACAGTTTGAAATTTCTGTCTTTTCAAAAGTTCTGTGGAAGGAGACATCTTGGAGAAATGCTTAAAATGGCTTAAAATTTAGAATAGAGGTAGATTAGATAATGGGAAGAAATTCGTGACAGTGAGGGTGGTGAGGCACTGGAACAGGTTGCTCAAAAAAGCTGTGGATGTCCCATCCCTAGAAGTGTTCAAGGCCAGGTTGGATGGAGCCCTGAGCAACCTGATCTAGTGGAAGGTGTCCCTGCCCATGGCAGAGGATTGGAACTGGATGATTTGTAAGCTCCGTCCCAACCAAACCATTACATGATGATAATTGTCCCTCTTCTTACCAGGATAGCTATACTTGTACTCTTGCCAAATGAGGGAAATTGATTTTGAAAAAATATTTTGTAAAATTGGGGCAGAACACGAGTGTGCAATTACTGTGTTTGTTTCAGAAACTACTCGTCCTGGGCATTAAGAATCTGGCAGCTGAGAGGCTTGAAAATACTGCTTGGTCTACTCAGCATTGCAGAAATGAGCAAGATATAGAATGAATCAGAGTGTAGAAAGTCTACGAAGTTTAATTGCAATATTACAAGGCTAAGTTGCCAAGTCATCTACCAGTGAGTAATGTGCTATGAGAGTATAAGGAAACTTTTTAATAATTAAAAGCAGGTACAGGAATTATGACATAAAAGCTTTTATCTGTTGGCCCATGCAATGAATAAACAGCAAGGTAGGTATTATATTTGTTTGTAAGAAGGAAGTTCTTCCGATCATGAAAAATACTACATGTATAAGGGTTTTCTTTATAATGTTTCTCATATTAGCAATCTGTGTCTTTCTTCCTCTGAAGAGTACAAGCAGGTATGCTATTTCCAGTTTCCTAATCAGACAATAAACCCCAAAATGTCACATTCAAGCCAAAGAACTCCCATGCCCAGCAGTGTGTGCTGAATGTGCCACTGCTTGCTGGAGGTGAAGTTCTGGTAGTTGAAATAGCAAGGAGCTCCCTTTGCATGGTTTCCAGCTGGACTGGTCCATATCATAGCCAGTACAGAGCAGAGCTTGTTTGAATCTCCCTATGCTACGTTGAGTATGAGGGTATTTCTCATTTCGAAAACAAAACCAGACTTTGGTGCTGGCTTGGATTTAGAAAATGCACTGGGAATTCCAGGTGATGTTGAGACTTCTACAGCTGGGCAAAGCAGAAATACCCTAGTGGTTCTTTGCCTGTGGTATTTTAATGAAGGGGCTTTTATGTTTAAAACTTGCTATCTAGACTCATAATGCTCTGTGTGCCGTTCACCAGATTGGTTACAGGCCTGAATTGGAGCTCATTTATAGGGATTTTTCAGCAGGGTAACTCTGTAAAATGTAGTGCTACCTTTTATATATTGCTGTGAAAAAAATATAGAAACCTCATTTAAAATTCACTAACTTTTCAACATGGCAAAAGATGTTTCAGTTCCCATAGAAATCCAAACCTGGCCACAGCAAAGCGTTAGAAGTCATACCCACTGTGCCAGTAGTTGATTTAGATTGGTCAAAGCATTGGATTCAGTGGAGGAAACACCCACTGACTACAAGTGAAACTGAATGAGATTTTTATTTATATTTTCTTGTATTCTGTAATTTTCCAGCAGTGTTGGACTCAGTAGCTTAAATCCTAAGTCATTGTGCACAAGATGGGCTGATGCATGATGAGGCACCCGGAGAACCTTTGGTTGCTGTTGTGGGTTAGCCACCCCAGCCCATTCTATCATTTCGCCAACACAGCTAAAGGCGAGCACCTGCACTCGCTTATTGATGCACATGGGTTATTTATAAAGATAAGGACACCTGCGTGGCAGCAGCGAATCGCACATGCTGCTCAAAGCCACGCTCGCCATCCTTATTTGAAACCGGCGGGCCCAGCAGGGGCTGCAGCTTTTTCTGCTGGCGGTGCAGTCCCGGCACAGCCGAGCTGCGGCCCGGCACAGCTGCAGGTACTTTGTGCCAGTTTAATTCCGTCCCCTCAGGAGCGAGGTGTGCTCGGCTGAGGGGAGTCCAGCACGGCCTCAGCGCCCCGGAGCGCGGCCGCTGCCGGGCTC
>VZTT01006470.1:125121-136888 GCA_013400855.1 Buphagus erythrorhynchus
CGGGAAGCAGCGGTGCCGTGTCCCGCTGCAGAGCGCCGGGAGCCGCCGGACGCGGGGCCTGGCTCGGGGCGGCGGCTGAGGCGTCCCATGGCGCCCGGGGGCACCGGGCTGCCGGAGCGGGCTGTCTGAGCTGAAAGGTGCGTTTTGTTTGGGGTTTTTAATTTTTAAAAATTTATTTATTTTAATTTAACTCCCTTCTATGAGTTAACTTTCTGCCATGCCGGGTTTTATCGCTGCTCGGTGTGAGCTGGGCCCGGTCCCGCTGAAGCGCACGGCATTGGCACCCAACAATCAAACTGTGCTGTCTGTGCTGCCAACTCTGCAAAACAGGGTTTTACGAGCAACGTAGTCCTCCTTAAAGCTGCCCAGATCTCCTGTAATTGGTTTAGCAGTGCAAATTTAAACAGATGCTTTTGGTTTGGGCTGCTGTTCCTGCAGTGTTTCCAGAGAGTGACTCTCCTACAGGCACCCCTTTAGAAACCACAGAAATTAATTTGCGTACCAAGTCTTCAGCTTGGTGCAAAGTACAAAATATTATGTCATTGTCTTGGCTTCAGCTGGACTAGAGTTCATTTTCTTTTCAGTACCTGGCACAGTGCAGTGTTTTGGACTCAGTATGACAATGACATTGATAACACACTAATGTTTTGGTTGTTGCTAGGTAGTGCTTACCCAAATCAAGGCCACTTGAGCTTTACATTTCAGTTTCATTGTGTAAGACGTGGAGAACAAAGAGCATGTTCCAAGTTCAGAGTCATCTGATTGATTCAGGTGATTTTACCCACGTCAGCTGTAAAGCTGCTGATGAACCCGAGTCCATCAGATCACCACGGGCTGGAGCATTTGGTGGGAACATCTTGAGTCTTGGGGGATCTCTGTGTGTTGGGAGAAAATAACGTGGTGCAGGGATGTAGTTACAGCCTACAGAGAAAATGGTGCCAGATTCCTCTTGGTGCTTCGCTGCAGCAGCAGGAGGGGCAGCTCCCTCAGTTTGCAGGGAGGAGAATTCCGACCAGGCACAGGGATGACATTCTCTCCTCTGAAGCAGGGGAGAAGTTTGCCTCTGCAGGCAGTGGCTTTGGACAAGGCTGTCTATGCAACTTCTTTCAAAAATTTTTATGTGATTTTAAAAATTCAAAAATGCAAGACCTTCCAGTCAGTTTGCAAGAACAATAAAGTGACATCAGGGAGGGTGAAAATAAACTATATGAATTGAAACAAAAATCTTTGCATAACTTGTGGGTGGGATCATAATTTATGGTCAAGCCCAACCAATGGTGCAAGTCTTCCATTTGAATCTCTCATCAAACTTTATTTTTCAGCTGTTTTAATGACAGCCATTAAAAACAAAGTGTTGAAATAAACTGAACTTAGACCTTTGAATCTCAAAGTATTGAACCTTGACTAATGAAGCATATTCAATCATACAATTGTTCTCACTTAAAATAGTAGTAATAATAGTACTACTAGTAAGTGAAAAAAATGTTTTATATAAAGTTACTAAAATTATAATATTGTTTATTTCATCTTAATTTATTCTGGTTTTAGTGTCTAACTTTTGTGTATGTTTTATTGTGTATGTAATATGTTAGTACAGTATCTTGTGTGTGCAGCCTGTAAATAAATATATTTGGGCGGTGTGCTCAAAAATTTCTTGCTGAGAGGGATGTGTGATCAAGAAAGTTTGGAGGTCACAGATGTAGAGGAGATGGTATCAAGCAGTGTGCCTGGTTAGTAATGTAAGTGTTGAGAGGGTAATATAGGTATTCAGTTAGTCTTATGGGCATTACCTGGACATTTTAAAACTGTTTTTCAGAAAGCACTGTGTTTGTATATGGTGGCTTGGGGTTTATTTCTGTGCCCATCTAGCCAGTGTAAGCAGTAGATAACAAGTAATTTCTATAGCGTGGGCAACATATCTGGAGAATTAAATTGTGTATTCTGCAGGCTTCTGAGCAGGCAGTGTAGTCAGTGAATATTTCTTGGTTTTCCTTGGTTTGAATTAAATTCAGGCAATTGAATTAGCTGTGGAAGACTCGATATCCATTCCCTGATATGCTAAACTAATCAAAGACCTGAAACCTGAGGTGTAGAGAACTTGAATATGCATTTACTTCTTCACAAGAAAACTTTAAAAAGCACTCATTGGCAAGTTGTATGAAGTCACTTTGCCTTTACAGCCTTTGTTGAATGATCATTTAAAATCTAGCAGATGTAGGGTTTGCAGTTTGGGAACTGTGAAATCCCATCTCCCCACTTCACAAATATCACTTCAGTAATCAACCCCCTGCTGTTTCCTTGATGTATTTATGTTTCAGTTCAGCAAAGCACTTACATTCACCCTTGAAATGTAACTTGTCTTTTGTCACTTGCTGTTCAGCAAAGTCACAGCTGTTCATGCTGGTGCGTGTGCCTGATGTTAAATGTTTGGAATACAGGTGGCTGCCTCAGTGGTCAGCTGAATTTGGGTCTGAGTGATTTGAACTTTTGCTACAGTGAAGTTTAGTATCAGGCATAATTGCAGCAATTTTTTCAAACAAAAAGTAGGATGTTTGCTCTATGAGAATATGGTGCCTTTAAGATGCATACATGTTGTGCTATAATTTTGTGTTGGAGAATGAACAAATTGTATTTCATCATGGGTAGTGTGTAATATTATACTGGCATGAAACCCCTGCTGAGATTTAAACTGCAAGTTTGCCTAGCATGGTAATTTGTTCCTATATGATCCTGAGTTGTTATGTCATCTCAATGATGTGACTGTGGAATACAACAGAAAACAGACTGGATGGAGAAGTGAACCCAGATGAAATAGAAGTGATGCAGAAAACTACTGGCATGGGCTGCCTAAACTTGTCAAATCCTTCCACATTTTCCCACATGCATTAGCAGTAACAAGGCAAGTTAAATTCAAAGTAGAAGAATTGAGATGCCATGTTCCTCTAATCTAGGTGATTCACAATCCTGGTTTGCAAGAAAGACACTGGGAAAGATGTCCAAAGTTGTGGGTTTACCACTATCTTCTTCTGAAGATTTTATTGTTTTGTCATACATTAACTTGCATTTTGAACCATTCCTGGAAAAGTTTGAGCCTGTCAGTCAAGCAGCCAGGAAAGAACATTCAACTGAGGAAGCTTTACTGGACAGGAATTCCAAATGGGATTAAAAGAACTTCTTGACTATAGAGCAGGAACCCATATTTTGTCATCTGTAGATGATATTCAGACCACATTGTCAAAATTCAGACTATGAGAGGATCTCCTTTCATTAAACATTATGAAAAGAGAGAAAGATAATTTTCTCTAATAGAACATCACCAACTATTGTAACCAAACAAGAAATCTCTTCTGCTTAATCTAAAGCATAGAGACTTCAAATGCTTTTGTTTATCCTCCTTTAAGCAGATAATTAATCTTGTTTTAAAGGGATAAAGCTTTTGTCCCTTGTCAGCCACACACTATTTAATCCCTTCAAGCTGATTTTTACTCTTAATTAATGATGTGGGAGTGCTAATGCATTGGAAATGTTCCTCAGTATTTTTAACACACTCTGGTACTTAAGACAGCAGATGTATTATATCAATACCTTTGTTTTACCAGCTAAAATACATCTGAAGTAGAGATGGGAAGGTTGAAGACTAAGCAAATATTGCCTGAATTTTCTGCTTTAAATATAAAGCTACTGAATTGTTTAGCTCTTCAACAATTAAAAATGTTAGGGCTTATGTAAAGGAGATGAAGAAACTGAAGACAAGACAAATTTCAGGGATGTGATGAAAGGTTTATATTTTTTTTTCCAAAGCAGAAAATTAAGTTCTAACATTATAAATTGTGTTCAAAATTCTGTACTTCCATCTTTGAGCATAGATTTAATCTGGTTTTGTCTCTTTTCTCAATGAAATACTTACTACTTAAATCCCCCAAACATACCCATATTGTGAAAACCCAGAAGCCTTTCCTAGAAAGCTTGGTTATAAATATCCAGCTAATATGGATACCTCAAAACTCTCACTGAGCTGCAGAAATGCTCTTTCAGATTTCATTACATATTCAGTAAATATGAATACATATGTACATATGTACATGTGCGTTCAGATAAGTATTTATTCTCTAAATTGCTACAATACCATAGTATAGGAGGTCCTTCCTTGTTAATGTAAAATAGTTGGGTTTGCCTGTTTAAACAGAGTAAGCTTGCCATGGTAATTTCATCATTTCAGTTTTCAGAGTGTTTTGATGACTGACAATGATAATGCAAGGTATTACTTCAATAACATAAGACTGTTGCTTCAGTCTTATGCAGTGGTTGCTCTCTCAGTAACCTAACAAAGTATGGAGAATTCTGGACTGCTGCCAAAGAGAATTCCAAATTCCTTGTCTTCATTTAGGTGTAAGCAAATTAACTGACCTTCCTAACCTTCCTCTGGGAAATTGCATTTCTCTCTAGCTCTTGGTAGAAGCAAGGTCACCAGAGATGAGGTACCAGCAGCTAAAAGATGAGACAGACTTTGTTTAGAGGAAATGGTACGTGTTGGTTACAATGGTCTGTTGTTTAGAACCTGTGGCAGTGGATGAAGGAAGAAGTTAAATAAGTTTTCACATATTTAATTTAATAGGACTTGGTGCAGCCAGTGTATGGGTGTGCTGTTGAGAAAATTACTGCTGTGGTTTTGGTGATGTTGAATGAATTGTGTATTTATATAACAAATGAGTTTATTTTACAAATATACAGTATCTATTTTAATAGCATGCACTTTTGGTAATAATTCCATCTCTATTGCCCAGTAGTATGAGAGTTGTAAAAAATTGTTTCTCTTTCTATATGGGAAATAAGAATTTAGGTATTTGTTATAGGGCTATAAATAGCGTTTTATATTTATATACTTTTTGCAAATTGCTTATATCAGTGAATTGGGAATAGAGAGAGCTGCTGTCATCACATCTGTGTGATACTGGTGAGATAGTAAGAAGTGTCAAATGGCTGTGGTAAAAAACTTTTAAATTATGCAAAAAATTGAGAATACTTAGAACAAATGATAGACTAAAGGACCTTGAATTTTTTGCTTTCAAAGGAAAGAGTGAATAACTATTGAATTATATGAATATGTATCCATAGTTGGTGCAGTAATACTGAATTCCTTTATCCATCAACCAAATGTGTTCCACATCCACACTTGGAATTTGAAGTCAGAGATAAAATATGACTTAGGTGTTGGGCTATTTACTACTTGAAATCTTTTAACTAAAACCATGTATCTTTTTGTTGTCCTGTATGCAGGACAAGGCCTGCTTAGTTTTGGTTCAGTAGTTTAAGTTGCTTTCCTGTCTTTCTTCTGTGATCTCAACCTATCCTAGCAAGCACTAATAGTGGTCTGGGCTTGGCTGTTTGTCAGAAGCCAGATTCCATATTCTATTAAAGGGAATTTGTCCACAAATACTATTTATTCATGGTACCGTTTGTCTGTTTATTGGATTCACCTCGTTCAGGACCTCCTGCCACCAACCTTACAAATGATGCAGTTGCAGAAAATAACATGGCATTTGTTATTGCAGGATATCACATGAGGTGAAATCTGCTGAAATCTTAAAGCTTACACCTGTTGCACCTGCAAATTGCCCAAAAGGCAATTCAGCAGTCTACTGAAAATGTTCTGCTGGAAGCACCACTTAATGCATCTGAGCTAATGTCCCTCTTTAGGGAATGCAAAGGAAAGCTGCTATTCATGCAGGAGATTTTGATGAACGTTCAGGCTACTTGGCTTTATTTGGAGCCAATTTTCAGTTCTAACATCATGGCTCAGATGCCTGAAGGAAAGTGCGTAATTCAATACTCAACTAAAAGACTTGATGAAATCAGTTTTTCGGGTACATACTGCTGTCTTAAGAGTATAAAGTGAGTTTGTAATATCTGCCAAAAAAATTGCTTCTGATACAACAGTAATCCATTTTCTGTTTCATTTTAGCTTCCTTACTTAGCTTAGGTTCTTTTAAAGAAATCATTGGTTCAGGCAGAATCAGAGAAACATTGGTTGGGAGGGGCCTCAGTTAATCTGACTCCTTCCAAAAAGCAGAAATTTTTGGCAGTGCTCCATCAGGTCAGGACAGCTCTGTGTATCCAAATTTCAGAAATCTCCATGAACACAGATTTCTTGCAGATTACCTCCAGAGGCTTCAGGACTCCCAGGGAATAATTTTTTCCTGCTGTCCAAGCTGAATCTCCAAAGCAAAGATTTGTACCTGTTACTGGCTGCAGTTAAAATTCTATCTTAATTTCCACTTCGCCAAACTGAGCCAGTCCAGCTCTCCCAAATTCTTCTCATGCATGCTCTGCAGATTCTGATCCTCAGGGCATTACCAGCTACCTTGTGATTCTGGTAATCCTGTTACATAATTCTAATAATGATTCAAAAAACCTGCCTTCATTCTGAAGATGTTTGCCAGTAGCACGGGATTTCTAGTAGGATGATGCATTTTTAATGCATTTGTAAGTGGGCTTACTAAACTATTCAAAATAGGCAAGAAATTGAGAAGTTTTTGGATATTTCTGAAGTGTAAATGCCAGAATAGAAGTTGCAGTGTCAGGTTGATTTTGGCATCAATTTCCAGAAGGTGGCACTGTCCTTCCACAAATGCAGTGTCTGAGCTTCATGGCTTAAAAGGATGCTCTTCTTTAGACTGTATGAACAGAGTTTCTTAAAGCATAAAGCTAATTGGAGTCTGTTCAGGCTGATTTTTTTTTTTTTGCATTTATATGAAATTGTATAATAAAATTGCTTTATAGCCTTTGTTTTTCATTGCAAATTTGAATAATCATACGTTATTCCTTCATTATAAATATCTATTTTAAGCAAAGTGTGTTGATGAGGTTTAAATTACTTAGTGGTTTGATTTCCACATCCCATACATTTTAAGAAAATCTTGGGTACAGAAGTTTTTCCATCTTTTGAGGGAAGAAAGTAGAAGCAAAAAAAAGGAGAAAAAAAAAAACTAATTAAAAAAAATCCCAAGCTGCGACCTGTGATATATTAAAAGTTATATTTAGGAATTAGATCTATATATCTAGATTATTGATGGTCTTTTAACAGGGTACTCAGATTATTTTTGTACACTTGATTTATGTACTTTTTTTGATACTTCTTTCCCCTGCAATTGACACTGGCGGTGTTGCTGACAAAATAAGTTACACTGATGTTTTGAATGACTGGGAATGATGCCATTCCTTTTTTTATTTCATACCCTAGTTGTAAATAGGAAACTATGTTGAAGCATAAATTATTTTTTCTCTAGCTTTTTCTCATATGAAATAAAAAAACAAGCAGGAAGAATTCCATTTATAGAACTGGCAACACTGCTTTGATTTGCTTTACCAGTTGCAATTATTCCATTTGCTGTTGATAAATATACTAAGAAAGGGATCAAAACCCACTTTTCTCTTGACAATGTATAGCTATACAATTGTGCATTAAAAACTGTTGTATAAACTATGAGCTGTGCTGGCATACTGACATTTTGGTCCGTGGATAGATGAAGTTTCTGCAGTTTGCTGTGATGTGTGAGGCAGGAGGCACAAGGTGAATGTTTCCTGCACGAAGGAAGGCTGTGATTATTGCATGAGGGAGCTGCACCCCATCACGGTCCCTTAGAGCAGCACACAGCTCTGCTTTTGTCACTGCATGGGAAGGATTTGTGTAACACGAGTGAATAAATCAAAGCTGAATGCATATTGCAAATGTGCATCAAACACTCAGAGCTTTTGGGCTGAAACTGAGCTTGGAATTTGCTATTAAATTCTCCAAATTGAAGCTGAGGAGTTGTGGGTTCAGTCTGCCTTGGCTCCCTGTGAGGAGTTTGTTTCTGGGACACCCCTGGCTCTCCCAGCAGTGCAGCCTCTCTCTCTCCTGAGTTGTCCTTGTCCCGGGGGTGACCGCAGCTGCTGCTCCATGAGGCTGTTGTGCCTCTGCCAGGGCTTCCCTGACAGGGTGAGTCTCCTTTTGTGATGGGCTCTGACAAAACTGCTCCTACTGGAAAGAGCTTGGGCACACCTTTGTTCTCTGATGCCCACCGTTGCTGTCACTGTCAGCAGCTCTTGTGAGCCCTCAGTAGGTTGATGAAGCTGAAATTCTCCCTGTAAATCTCTGGGGAGTTTCTCATGATGGATATAGTTGTGTGTTTTGTTTCATCCTGGCTGTGTGCTTCCAGGGGCAGGCACTGGGCACAGCAGAGGGACCTCGGGGTGGGCTGGGATTTCTGGTGACCTCTGTTTCCATCTCACCTCTGGTCATCCCAGCACCACTCGGGTCCTGGGGAATGCACACTAGTTTAGGTGGGAGAGGAGATGCCTTGGCAGAACCTGTGTTCCCAGGCTTTGGGAAGTGGAGCAGGGGATTGGGGTAAATCAGTCCCCATTTCCTTGCCAGGACTTTGCCCTGATAGAATATTTTGTATTGCAACTTGAGGGGCTTGGATCAGTTCACAGTGTCCTGGCACGGAACTGAACTAGAATAAATTCAGTCATGGTTTAAATTCAAACCCATACTGGAACTGAGTAGAAGCATTTGTTTGGTTTGATTTCTTCATTGTAAATTTGCATAATTTCCTACATTTCAATGTGTCTTTGCTCCCCGACCCCATACTTGATGAGCAAGATTAAAAACTGTTATGATGATTAGGCTATAAATGGGTCATAAAGCAAATTAAATGCCAGAACCTGATGTTCAGACAACTGTATTTCTTCAAATGTCTTTTCAAAACCTTTTTTGCATTTTTATTACGAGATAGCTTTCATCTTATGCAATAGCTTTTCTACTAATTTACATTAATGTAATTTGAGAGATTAGTTTGGAAAGCACTAGAAAGAATTTGGAAAGTACTCCATATCTTAATGTATATTTTGTCATCTGTACAGTGTACAGATACAAGAAACCCAGTGTTTATTCAACAGTGTGTCTTGACAGGTGTTATTCAGGTGCTCTTGTGAAAAGAAATAAAAATAAAATTTCTTGTCTTCTTAAAACAAGTAGAACTTGGTTTTGAGAAAAAATTCTTTAAACGTATTTAGTTAGGAAATGTTTCAGGATCAGGGAATACCTTTTTTAGATTACATTACTGGTTAGTGTTAGTACTGAAGTCAGTGTTGCCTGTGTACAACTGCCATATTAGTATTATATCTTGTGTATATATTTATATGTTTTATATAGAAGGAAGAATTATTCTTTGCATTGAATTCTGATACTTGATTACTGGCTAAAATGTGTCACTTTGTTGTTGTCATACAAGTAAAAAAAATTAAAAGAAATCCATCATAATGTTTGAATTGTTCATGTTGCTTAATTGCACAATTCAGTTGAATAGCCAGTGTAAATTGATATTGCTCCAACAGAATGATGGGACTTGTGCTCTTTGGTCAATTGGCCCTGTTTTGAAATTGTTTTCAGAAATAACAGTTCATGTTTTGAATAATTTCATACAATCTGCCTGGTGAACTCTGGCAATGAGCAAGGTCAGTAAATTGTAAACCTGACAGTGGTTTGAGTAAAGCAGAATGTGACAGAGATTCATTTTGATTAAGACTTCTTGCAGTGCTGTGTGGTGATTCAATTGAAAAGACAATAATATTTTTATCTGGAATAATTTATTTTCCAGAACAGACATGTTCTGACAGTAGTAATAACAGACAAGATGCTGGAAAACTAAGGAAGTGCAATGAATTTCTGGAAATAATTCTCAAGGGATTTAATGAATACTTAGAGGAAAAGCATCTGGTTTTCCCTAGATTCTTTTCTTTTAATCTAATTAGGAACTTCTTGAGGTTTTTTCAAAGGCCAAAGACCTTACTTGGTATGGAAGTATTTAACAGGGATCTTGTTAAGTAATATAACCTTTGCTATAAGGAGAGGAACTGGGTTTGGGTCCCAATACACAGACTTGACGGTGGGCAGTGAATGCAGTGCAAAGTCAGCCAAAACAAGAACAAAAATGGAAATCAAAATGCTGGTTGAGTCCCAGAGAAACAGTGCAAAGAACAGGACAAGAAATCTGGTGAGGAAAAATCTCTTAAAGGTGTTGGCTTTGTTTTTTTTTTTAAATCACAGGAAACTATTGTGTTAAGGTTGTACCTGGTTGCTCTACTCAATTTCCTTAATGTTTGCTATTACTGGGAAGGGATAAATAATAAATTTTTATGTACTGGAGGTAGATTAGCTGTTGAAGAGAGAATTCTTGTTTATCCTTATTAGTTTATATGTTACAGAGACTGTGAGTAAAGTTGTACATCTTTAAACTGATCTTCAGTAAATTCAGTGGGAAGCATCTTGCAGGGAGTAGTACATAATTATTGCTGAGGGTAAACTTTTTCTAATCAAACTTTAAATGGTCTTTTAAGTAAGTTGTTCAGATGTTTTTTCTTAATTATATGTTCTTAGATAGTATTGGAAAGAATAAAATGGAAACAGTAAAAGGACATGGATATTTCCTGTATTGCAGGAATTAAGCTGTGTATGCTGTTTTGTTTGCACGTATGTGCCATTGGTGTTTTATATTTGGGTTTGTAAAAGAAAAAAAGTGTCTCAAAGCCCTGTTGAGCTACTGATGAATGAAGGACATTGTACTGGTATCATAGTGAGAAGGAACTATTTAATACAGAGAAATAGAAGTAATACAGTAAAAATAAGAAATACAAGAAAACATAATCATGCCTAGGACCAGACGTTCAATTTCTTAACTTTTACAATTTTTTGCAGGCACCAGAGGATTTTCTGGGACAGGATAATAGACAGAGTGAGGACATTGTCACCTTGGTGTGAGGAAAGCTGCCTAAGCAGAATTGAGTGACTCAAGGAGCACTTGTTGAGCTTGATGTTCATGCTGAGGATGTTCTTGCATCTCTAGTAAGCAAAAAAGGCAAAGATGAGAGTGACTTTGAATGGTTAAGTCAGCTTAGGTGCTACTGGGAGGTGAGTGATACCTCTCAATCCTATTAGAAGGTAATTTCTGTTCACAGTTTTTCAATTTCTGCTTGCTTGCTCACACAGGGAATGGTTACACTACAGTGAGAATTTCTGCTGATAAGAGAATACCTGGAATAATCATTTTATGGATTGCTAACTAGAATGGCCAGTAGCCAGACGTAAACAGTTTTTAATTAAAATTACTTGCTTCATCTCTGCTGAGTCTCAGTGCATTTGCTGAATTTGTAGGGAATGTTACAGATAGAATTTTTTTCACTCCAAGACTGTATTTTGGTTTTGTGGTGCTGCAGGATAAAGAATGCTATAGGGATGACAATTTCAGTTAAAGATTTTAATTGACTTAGTAACACACAAATAATATTGACAAGACTTACTGGAAAAATATGAATGCTTTTACTGGGTGGTGGTAGGATACAATGTTTTACATAAATCAGGACAAGATCTCCTGTTACACAAAAGACATTTTATGTGAAGCATAATAATAATAAAAAAGTAGGGGTCATGCATTAACCATAACTACAATTATTGGTCAGGATTGCTTCTGTTTACCTTTTAGAAGTCCATTAGCTTCCTCAATAGCTAGACAAGACAGTTTTACCCTGCAATACTGTTAGTAGGATCTTTTTAAGGTAATGTTTAGTTTAAAAACCAGTGGTTTAGTTTGATACTTTATTATCTATTAATTGGTAATTTTTTCTTTATTTGGTTGTGTTGAAATGAGTGTCTCAGCAGCCATACAGTTGTTTCTAACAGCATTGAGCAAAAAAAAAAAAAGTTTTGTTTTTCATTAAATGGATCATA
>VZTT01006470.1:138005-149954 GCA_013400855.1 Buphagus erythrorhynchus
TTGTGTTATTCCAATTAAAAAAATGCAGAAAGTGCATAAATTAGTATCAGCACAGAAACAAATGATCGAGTAAAAACCAATTGTCTTCAGATAAGAAGTTATGAAATGGAATATTGCATGAGCTACAGAGTTGCTGAGGCTTCCCTTCATCTTCATATTTTGTTGTTTTTTTTTTTTTAAAAAAAGCACCCTAGAGTGAAGGGTGTATCTTTCAAATGTTTAATATATTTTTTGTCTTTATTTAGAGTCATACAAACATTGCACCCAAAAAGCTAAAGTTGAATTGAGCCCAAGGAAAGTTAAAAATTTCTATGGATCGTCTAAGAAAGAAACAAACAAACCTGAGGGAGTTTCAATATAAATTTGCTGTACTCCAGCAGACACAGGAGTCCAAGAAACAAGAGAAAGCTGACTTGGAAAATCAGATGTGTGATGCAAAAGATGACCTGTTGTTCTGCTGATAGCAAGAGAAGTTATTCAAAATTTGTTTCTTTACCACATGGTATTTCTATTTATTTTGAAAATCAGGTCCAGGTTAATGAAAACTGTTAAAAATTAAGAGACAAGAAAATCAGTGTCTGTAATTTGAAGACAGAATTTGGATATTTTCCTTATTTCCCCTTTTCCTTCAATGCACGAACTTTGGCTCTAGAAATACTACAGATATAGAGCATTGATTGTACTTCTGGAAGCAAAACTACATGTTGAAATTAGAGGATGTATGCTGGGATTCTGATTGTATATGTAATTTTTTTCAAGTAATTACTGTATTAATAATTCAATCACTCAGGCTAAACAGTCGACAAATGTTAATGAATTCAACACTTGTACAGTTCATCCTCCATTTCACTTTTACACAGCTTTGATCAAAATTCTTTTTGAACTAATGGAAAGATGATTAGCATTTTAAAACTAAATAATGACAGCTTTTAATTTTGAAAGGTGAGATAGAATTTACCTCAAATTAATGGTACATATTATGCCTGTAGTTATGAGTTTATGGCTGGATATTAGGACCACAAGGACCATACATGCAACCATAATTGGTTGCAAAACAAGGACCATAAATGCAACTTAAGTTTTTTGTAGCAACAAAATTTTTAAAAAGCAGAATTTAGTGAGCAATCCAAGGATAATTTGCAAACATAACCAGTGACTGCTTTTGCATTCCTGTCAATGAAGAAGGATTTTATAGATGATGAAAGCTGTGTGTGCTGGGCTGGTATTAGAAGATTATTCTTTAATTATTCAAATAGTAAGTCTGAAGTGGGATATGCTGAAAATAATATGTGACTGAAACTTCGAAGTAGGGAAAGAAATAATGCAGGTTTTAGCTGAGTTTTACCCAAATGCTAAATTCCTGTTTTAAAATAAGAATGAGCAAAATTATTACAAACAAATGACAAAAATATGGTCTGACCTAGACTGTTCTTCACATGCAGGTTTCCTGTGTTCAATTTACAGTCTGCATTTACTGGTATCTGCTTATGTTGAAAATGTAACCTGGCTCCATCTCCCTTGGGCCCTCAGAAGTGACTGAGCCATGTAGAAATTTGGGAGCTCAGCAATTATTCCAGTACATTTTTGACCCACTGCTGAACACTGTTATGTGCTGTGAGATTCTTTTTCTACCATTGCTGATGCTACTGCCTCATGTGACAGATACTCAGGTTTCCAATCCCTATTGCTTCTCCAGACCTATGGTGTTACTAAATTTTCCCTTATCTGTGTTTATCAAATTACTCAAAATCCTTGTGGTTTTACAAAGTTCACACTTTATTAATATCATGCTGTGCTGGTGGGTTACAGATGTATTTCCTGAATCTCTTGATGCATTTTACCTGTGGAAGCTTTATTCTCTTGTGGGTATGCTGGACAGTATCCCTTCCAGATTTTTTCCTAAACCTTTCTAAAAGGGGGAGGAAAGGCATCTTCCTTCAGCTGGTGATGGGTCATTCCTAAGTGCAGTTTCTGATCCATAACAGAGAAGGTTACTGCCATTCATGGTACATTTTTCACCAAAACTTCCTCTCCTAAATTTAGGCTTTCTTCCACAATACCCATTTTCATTAGTGGAAAATTCCCTTTGTTTTTACTTGAAAATACTCACTGATACACACAACTGTATTAAAGCTGTTCAGAATTTCAGAGGGATATGATTATTTTGAATAAAATAGGAAACTAAATGTGATTAAACTTTCTAGTAAGTAAGATCTCTTATTCTAAATACATTCTTTCAAAGAGGAAAATTGTTTTTTGTAAACAAAGAACTTTAGGATTCATCTATCTCCTCTTAAATTCATCAAGGATTGTACTGAGTAGGTGCCTGCTATGATTTTATACTAATGTGCTTTTGCTGTAATGACAAAAGGGAATACATTGCCTTAAGAAGCACCTTGAGGTAAACATTTGAATAGCTTATATTTCAATTTTGAAAGTTTGTATTTTTCCCTTCGGTAATGCAAGAAGATGGTCTCTGATGATGGCTCTTTAGGGAGCTATCAAACAAACAAATGAATAAAGAACATAGAAAAAGCCAATAGTTTGCATATAGTCAAACTCAGTGACACTCAGTTTATTACAACACTGGAAATGTGCATTCAGGAAGGTGGATGACTAATGAAAGTGTAAATTACAGAAGGACCTGGAGGGGGCACAATTAGCTAAAAAATGAAAGTAGTGAATATCCAATGTTCTCACAGTTAAGGAAAATATATTTGTTTTTCCCCCCTTGTTTTGAATCAAGTGAGTACTATTGAAGCCCTCACTCCAAGTTATACTTAAAACTATACCAAGATACTTCTTAGCACAATATAATACTCAGTTTAATTTATATATTTAATTGCTTAATGAGAATTGCCATTTCTTTTTTTTCATAATAGAATAATATTTCTACACATTATCTTTCTGGAAAATCAGTTAAGTTGAGAATTTTGAAAATAAATGTGCAACTCTGTTTTAATTTTAGAATGATTGGCTAAAACCTGTGAAGAATTCCTGGCATTTGTTTATTCCTCCTCCCCGTCAACATTTATTTTTACACTTCTGGGTGACTGCTGTCACAAGTGTTGACATTTCTCATGTCTGTACTTCACCTTGCAATTCTGACATTCTTTCATCCAGTCACGAATTTAATTAATTACTTTTTTTTACCTTTCCCAGTCTGGATCTCCTGATGCTAGTTGGTCACCTTCCTTTATAAAAATATTTACAAGACTTAATAGCAGTCACCTCACATGCAAAAGCTACATTGAGATTTTTTTATCTGTACTGAAGTTAGGGACAGGCAAGGGTCTAGGCAGTCTAAGCTTAGCAGAACTGTTAAAGATATTGCTAGTAATAATTTTAGTCAGAGCTTAATATTTTGGGATCATATTTGAATGCACCTTTGAGGTAACCTTTACCACCAAGGCAGTCTGTGTTCTATAAATCTAACCCTTTGACTTTAAATCTTACTATTTTAAATCTCAAAACATCCCCTGTATCCCTGTGTACCTGAATTAGAGTACTCAATAAATAAAATTAACTCCCACTGATTCCAAACTTCTCTGTCAGCAGAAATATGAATATACAGAACCTGAATCCCAGCTGCCAGTGTGAAGTACACCAGTCATCCCCAGGGAATGTTTGGTGTAAGCTCCTTTTGAAGGTAAGCAGCCCCACAGAAAATTCTCTGTGAATTAATAATTCACATAGCCCTGTTTGGCTTGGGCTACCTTCACTAGTCAGACTCTTTACAACAGGCTCTCTGCTGATATTTTTTTAACCTTTCTTTTCTCATGCAAGTCATGTTATTATTAAAAATCAGTAATTGTTAGTAATCATTACAGCAATAATATTAAAAATTATCCATTTCTTGTTAACTGAATGGAAGAAAACAGAAATAGATTGAAACACAGGACTGAAAAGGAGACGCAGATCAAACAACATAGCTTGCTCTCATTCTTGTTCTTCTGTCAAAAGAAGAACATCTGTTAATGATAATAGATCACAATTAGGTCTCAGAATGATCACCATGCCTAAAATACAGGAATGATCCTCTGAGTAGCTCTCTGGTGACCTACACAATTGGGAAAAAGCTATAGAGCTTTCCCACATCTTTGTTTCTACCTTGAAAAAAAGAATTTGAAGTAGTTTGTCTAAATTCTTACACTGCATTTCAACCCATCTGAATGGACTTCACCTTATTTTGGCTGAGGTGTTCAAGGTATTCAGACAAATAAAAAACTATCCTTCTATCTTACTCTCCATATCTGACCGTAACCTCTTTCACGTTCAGGTAACACTTTTGCCAGTTCACTTTTCTTACTGTTAATTTAAATGATGAAAATCTATCACCAATATTCAGTCAAATGACCCAGGACTTCTTAGACCCTTTAAAAAAAGATTAATTGTGTATTTTATTCATTATAAATATCAAGGCTTTAAAAATCTTCTTTAATTAAAGAAATAGCGTGAAGTATGCTGAGAGAGAAAGAAGGGATTTTTGATTGGAAATGCTCATAAAAAGAGTGCAATGAGAGACATTAAAGGAACTAAACAGTTCTAGCTTCTTCACTTGACCAGATGGCAGGAAATGGGTAAATAATGAAAATTAGGCTTTCTTTGGGCATTAAAAAAAAAAATACAGCAAGTTGAGGACTTTAGTTCTTTGGGAAATAGTCACCTGGAAAATTATCACATTAAGAAAAGAGACTGAGGGAGGGAACTACTTGATTATGCATACTGAGATTATAGCTTTTTTTAGTCTCTAGGTAAAATAAGTGAAAGGTGCTGACTTTCAGCAGTAAGGATCCAAGAGGTGTGGGGCAGCTATGTGTGCATTCACACAGCCAAACTGGAGTAAAGAGAAGGTCCTTCATGTAAGCTGTGCTCCATAAAATGGGATCTGTAGACTCACTATCATCTCTTAACTGCTAAAGACTCTCAAACAGTAACACCAAAGCTGAGAGTGTTACTGACCCTTGCATGGCAGATCAGAAGGAATGGCATTATCTGTCACTGTCCTGATGCAGAGAGTTGTTGTTCCTTTTACTTGTCAGGTGAAAGCATTTTTTATCACCCATGTAGCTCCAATAGTCCCACTGAAATGTGAATACTCTCTTATCAGGCTAATAGAAAGTTAACACTCCACAAACCAAGTGTTGCCCCCACTCTGGAAGCTGCAATAACTACAGCTGGGTTGGTCATCAGCCATTTTCAAAGCTCTCTGGTGCTTTGCTTGACTTTAATTTTCTCATTCTTGTTTTTCTGCCATCACTTTTCTGCATTCAGCTGCAGCCTAACTCATAGTTACCTAATAATACTGCAGTGTGATTGTCATTGATGACATGTTATCAGTGTAGCATAAAAGACTGGCACTATAATAGAGTTCTAACAAAGAGGGAGAATAACTTCTTCACTTTCTAGAGAAGAACTTGAACTTAAAAATCACTCTCTTTCAAAGATAGTAATTCTGTGCTATACAAGAAGCTTCTTAGAATAACATATATTTAAAGGTTTTTTTAAAAAAGCTTTAAGCACATCAACCTCATTTCTGTAACTTAAGAAAAAATACTTCATGGGTTGATGTGTCAAATTAAGGGATAATTTACTCTCAAGATAGGGAATTCATAAATGCTTTGAAAAATGTTGAAATACATGTTTTTAGGATCCCCAGCATGAGGATTTTCTTGCAGAGTAGAAAGACAAGTCAGGGGAGTTTCAAAAGCTGCTGTTCATTCTCTGCCTGAGACCTGAGAAAGCATTGTACAAAACTCTTGCTTTACTGAGAAAGGTCTGTCTGCATATTAAAGACAAAAATATTTGCAAGTTTGCATTTTTATTCTACAACAGTCTCTCATAAAGGAAAATAGGAATTAATAATATTTTTAAAGAACTTCAGCGAGTTTGAAATTGTAATGAAAAACTTTTAAATAGGGCTTTAGCTTTTGTTGTTTCAATTGCACACAAAAATCCCCAGAGTGCTTCCTTGAGACTGTCTTACATACCTTGTGTCTACCCTTGTTCAGTACACCTGCTGTTTTTGCTGGATGTCATTATCTCTGTCAATTTTGTGCAGTCTAGAAAGACAACTTAGTGGTAAGCAGGAGTGTAGATAATGCAGGTGCTTAAAGCAATTGTTGCAGACTCACAGATCCATTTCCTTTGTCTGAAAGTGCTTTGAAGCAGAACTGTTCTGATTTGAGCCTGCCTAGGTATAAAGTTTTAACACAGATCACAGAAAGTACTCACAGTTGTGAATCTTTATTCCAAAAAAAAGTGAGCTTGCTAAAAACCAGAATAAAAGTATTTGCTTAGACATTTTTCATACACTGGCAGGGTAGTGGGACTGGTCTTGCCCACCCAGCCATCCCAGGAAAGCACACGGTGAAAGGCCATACCTGTGTGCACTCACTCCTCTGATCCAGAGAGGCTGAGAGCAATTCTCTGCATACACTTCCTCACACACCTGTTCAGCTCTAGATTCACTTTAGATTCAGATAAAGAGAGGAATGTTTGCACCAAATTAAGAGACACGTTTAGAGTCAATCTTCACAGCTCACTTGTCGTGGGCTCCTTTTGCCCTGCAGTTGAGCCTCCTGGCTGCGGGGCTGCTGGCTCATCCCCTAGAGGCAGCGGTGCCAGGAGCTGGGGTCTGGAGCCAAAGTAATCCACGAGCCTCTGCCTTGTTGCCTCGACTTCTTCTTGAAAAGAGTTTATTGTGCGCCTGCCAACTTTGCACTTGAATCAAAGCAAGAGATTGAGCCTTTCAATTGTGTAATCGAGCCAAATTCCACCCCCCCCTTCCTCAGGCTGAATTCAAGTATCAGTGCTTCAGGATAGCTATGGTACCCTGGTCAGCCTAGTGCACAGCCCTCCCAGCTATCACTGACAGTATGCCTGGGGATAAATGTCCCCACCTGCAGCTGCTGCTGCTTCAAATTTTTTATATACTATACTTAGAAATAATGTCATGTTGTGGCCAAGACTCCTTTTGGACCTTGAAACATTGCTCTAAATCATTCACAGTTCAAGTTAGGTAACACCACCTCCTCATTCTTAGTCCACCTTCTAAGATATCACTGTGCCACATCATCCTATTTTTTTGTACTTTAACCTGCTTAACCTTGACAGTCACCAGGTATATATTTAATACAGAACGTTATTAGCCAAGGTAAAGATTGTATTTGTGCAAACCCACCAACCCACAAATATGCAGAATCTTTTACTGTGCCTTATCAGGGAACTTGGTTCACTTGGTTCTTACTATCCGTAGGATTAGGGCTTGTATATCAGCTGATCTTGATCAGCTCAGTTGTGTGCTATTTTACACATCAACACTATGGCATGAAACCTCAGAAGTAGGGAGGAGCAAAATATTTGAAATGGGCTTTAAAGTTTAATTAAGCAGATTTATATGTAAAACTGGACATGTGAAGCAATGATCTGGTCAAATTTTGTCTTTTCATGTAGGTTGTTCATCCCTCCCGAGAATGATAGAGCTGCTCATTGTTGAGTTTTCTGCATGGATTATTGCACCCTATATATTTTTTTTCCTGCTGTAATGAGTTGTTGGAAAAACACTTCTAAAGGAAACAGGTTTGCATTCAAAAGCCAGACAAACTATAGTGAGAAGTGCTTAGGTGCAGATTTCTTAGCCAATAATGCACGTAAAATTATTACTTCAGAATAAATCATGTTCTAGCCTTAGACAATCATTCCTGGCTGATGTGTGGAAACCTTAGCAAGAGAAGTTTCGGTTTATATTCTAGCTTTGAATTTCAGATTACATGGTTAACACTTACAATGAAGGTCCTCAGCCGTGTCATCTCCAGCATGTAGTACTCCTCCATTGTCAGCTCATCAAAGTGCTTGGGAAGGGATAAAAATTCACAGGTGTGACGTTTGGTGTGCTCCTCCCTGCAAGATAAACCCAGAATAAGAACAGATGCTAAACCCATGGAAGTTTCATTTCAGGAGATGAAGAGATCTGTACAGGCAGGTCTCTTCAGTGCTTGTGCTGTCTATTCACAGAAACAGTATGATACAGAAAAGATTAAATAGATTTTAGTGGATCGCAGATAAAAGCTAGTTGGACAATTTCACAGTTACTGGGCAGGATAAACTTCCAGTTTTGTGAACTGTCATGGTGGAAACTGACAGGAACATTAACTCATTGTAAAATTACTCCAGAAATTTGGAGAGATACTTCAAGAGCATTGTTACATCTGTGCTTACCATGGGTCATCATTTGGTTCCCAGCCCACCAGTTCTAACAAGCAAAAGAAGCATTTGGCCACATCTGGTTCATTTGCACTTGGACAGTGGATGAAGCCAGCCTTTGCCATCTGCAGAGGATAGTTTAGAAGATTAGAGCCTTATCCCACACACTGCTCATGTTTCCTGCCACTTTAGAATCATGTCTAGTCAGGATGCCAAAAATTAAGTTTGTTTCAGTAACCAAACATCTTCACAGGTAACTCTTGCAGTATGACTCATCTGAGATTCAGGCTAGCAGTGTCATGTGTGTGCCAAAGTAAAAGTCAGGTGGATTTTTTATTTAAATAATTTCCATTTCTGAATTTGAAGTAGTGATCATTCCACTACCTTATCCTTCCTTCTAGATCGGTACTTGTTTAATGTAGGCTGCTTTATCATGAACAGAATTTGCAATTAGAAAGACTATGTAATACAAGAAATGAATTTTTAAATGATAGGAGGGAAAAAAAAAGAAAAAAGGGAACAAGAACAATAATTATTAAAACCTATAGGCAGACTGGTGAACTGAACACAGAAAAACCTGTCAATCCCACTACAGTATTTCTGAGGAGGGAACAGAGGAAAGCTGAGTATTTAACTTTTCATCTTCAGGCTTAGTGGACCCCTCTTGAACCTGAATATACTTAACAATGACTTCACATTCAGGCATAGTATATATAAATTAAGGCAGAGGCAAAATAACCATTTTAGACTTACATTCTCTGGAGTGCACCTGCAGTTCTCCTGGAAGGGCCATTTGGTGAAGGTCTTTAAGCGGGTCTCATATTCATACATCTCCTTAAAGTCAGCTAAGAGCTTGGAAGCTGAGCTGAGCTCTTGCAGGAGCACCTCCATCTGCAAAGCCTGCAGTCAGTGCAAGGCAGAGCCTCCCTCCTGCTCTCACATTTAAGGCCTTTGCTGATTGCTTACACACTGCACTTGGAGAGCAGGGGAGGGCCCAAAGGAGCCTTAGGCCCTTCCTAACACACCTGAGTTCATGGGCAGGACAGCCGAGGGAAATGAAGCTATTGGAATTTCTTCCCTTTTTGTCACACTACATATTTTTTAACTGAATACACCTATGGTAATGGCAGATTTTACACTTGAAATGTCAAAGCCTGCAAGTTAAAATAATTACAAATACAGAAACTTTGCATGTAAAGTTTTAAAAAAATGCTATCCTGATTGCAACCAAAGGAGTTGAATTAACATGGCTATTTGAAGCCTTCATTGTTTCTTGAATTTCATGTTCAGAGATTAATTCTTAGGATTGTCTTTGCAAATGCTATTACATTTCTTTAAAGAGGAGGTGGTTATTTAATGATATTATAATTATTCTGTTCTATTTTAAAATATTATAGAGCATGACTAGATGCTGGATGATAGTATTTTAAAGGTGTATGTCTGTAAGGGTTTACAGCATGAAGGCATTAAGCTGTCATTTTATAAACTGTCTCTTATTTTGGTATAGAGTCCAGTTAAATTCAGTAGAAGTTTAAACATCAGTGTCTTCAAGAGTGCTGCATGCAGCAGCTTTCTAAGACAAGATCTTAGCACCTCTGAAAGATGTTGTATTGTGAGACTTGAAAATTTAAATCTTCTCCGAAATACAGATGAAGTAAGTGCAGAAAATAATCCGGCACATTATTCTGTCCAGATGTGGTGACAGAAATGAGATTAAAGTACATTTGTATAGGACTTCCAATGTCAGCTCTTAGGGCATTGTTTTTGCCTAGATTTGCAAATGCTACATCATTGATTCCTCTGGGACTGTACTGGTGTCTATTTTTGTATGCAGGAATACTGTCCTTGAAATTTATACTTAGATATTTAGAGTAACGTGTTGAAAATAGGACACTAATTCCTTTCTTATTCCTTTCTTTTTTTTTTCCTTTTTCCAGATAATACCAATGGTGCAGGAATTTATAATTCATAACCTGGGCCCTCCAAGCACTGATATTTAGTTTCTCCTGGTGCTGACTCCATGGCAGCCCTTCTTAAGTTTGCTGATGATCAGGTATTTTAATCTTCTTTTTACTGTAGTTGATGTTTGTGTGTGTAGGTGTGTGCACATGTGAGTGTATCTGCATGAAGCAAGGAACTTGAACTAAAAGTTGAAATGCCAAAATAAACCCAAAACCTGTTTTTAACTGCACAAAAACATAGTAAAATTGATGTCATGCTTCTCTTTAACACAAGAACTAATTCATGCAAACTGATTGTTTTCAGGAATTAATAATTTGTCTGTTGTTTAAAAGAAACTGTAGGTGAAATATTTTGGCATATTTTGTTATCTTGTGATGTCATGATCTATTTAACTAATTAGTTTGTGTCATTTCAAATGCAAAATGCAAAAATAGAACAAAACCATAATACTTTAAATGTTTCTTGCAAGCAGTCTTATCTGAAAATGCTATTTTTTTCAAGCATGCATTATGTGTAATATATTATTTAATATATAAACACCCCAGTAATATGGGACCTTGGAGTCCTGGGTGGCATTTATACACCAGAATTGAAATATGAATTTTTTTTTTGCTTTGACTGTTTTTATGGCATTTAAAACAAACAAATAAAAAATTCCCAACAGCCCATTTTCTACATTCTTATTTGGAAAAGTACTCCTAGAATACTAGAAAGTAAGATTATACATATGTGTAATAACACATCTGAAGATGTATTTCTTGCACTTCCTGCCTATAATTCTGTCAGAATTCTGTGTTGTTGAGAATGGCATGTGCCTTTCAAGTCTCCAGCCACCAAGCTGCAGAGGTATCCTGCATTTTATAGTAGATTGTCTACATCCTTCAAGAGAACAGTGTTTGCAGGTGTTCTGAAACTCTCAGAATTTCATAGGTCCAGATTAAATGGGTGGGTAGTTGGAGCTTTTCACTGGAAGATACATAAGAGGTGGCATGACATGAAAGAAAAGATGTAAATTGTATTTTAAACTGTGCAGTGCATTAAATATCTGGTATCTACTGTCTGATCCTGACTTTTCCAATAAGTGCAGAAAACCTGTGAGTAATCTTGCAACTTTGTAAATCAGTTAAAGCAGACCCTGATGAATGTGTATCTATGATCTGGAGGAGAAAGCCTCAGAAAGGAAATAATTGTCTTCCACTGCAGGGAAAGTAGTTTCAATTACTGCCAATAGTGGAGAAAACTATTTTTTATTTTATTGCTTGGCTCATACTTCATCTGTTGAAACTTGTTGCTATGACATTAATAATACAGCTCTCTAGGTATATTTTTCTATTTAAAAAGGTAAGACTGGGAAAACTTATCCACTTTTTAAATAATGGGATGTGTGTTTGCAAACACATTTTACATTATTTTGCATTATTTTTCTATAATTAATATAGATTGTCTAAATGAGGTTGTATATTTAGCTAAATGGTCTTGATTGAAAACCAAATCAAACATTTCTACCAGATGTCTTTATGTAAAGACCAGAAATCAAACTTAGTAAGGATTAAAAAAAAGCTAAAATATTGTATGAACAATATTTTATAATACAGTGGTGTTAAAAAATGTATAGGTGCATGGTCTCATATATATTAATTAGATGTACATGAATAAATAGCTTTAAAAAAGAGACTCTTTGAACTGATGCTCATGACCATTTAAAGGCCTCCTGCTGATGATCTTTGTCTAGAAAAGGTTTCCCCTGACTCACAGAGTGTGAGAGCAGGAAGAAGCTGGGCT
>VZTT01006471.1:0-20142 GCA_013400855.1 Buphagus erythrorhynchus
TGAAGGCACACACAACCTTCACTTCAACTAATCCTACCCTTTGTGACCAAGGATCAGTCAGGAACACAACTGCTATTTGACACCATTCTTACACAGGTATGTTAAGGCACACACCACTTTATCCTAACCTTCCACTGTTAGCCATGTTAGTATGTTCACATTCCCTCCCGAGTTTTTACTGTAATTTATTGCGTTGTAGCTCCATTCTGGTGAAATTACTTTTCCACTTAAGAATGTTTGAAGGATTTTTTTTGGGGTAGATTTTATTTATGAGTGTACCTTATCTATAAATACTTCACTATATAAAGAAATCTTCTACAAAGTGTTCTTTCATTTTTGGAGTTGAGGAGCTGTGTAAACAGAGTATCACAGTCCACAACATGTTCTAAAGCCTACAAAATAAGACTAGGAACTCAGTCTTNAGGTTACAGGGAGAGAAATCCAAGTGTGATTGGATATTGTTAGTTCCAAGCTAGTAACTTTTACTGCATTAGAGGGAATTCTGTTGCTTTAGAGGAACACTTGCAGCAATGCCACAGAATGTGAAACAAGAATAGTGAGGAGAGTTTACAGTTAGTAAACTCAGACATGCTCTGGGCAGACCATACTTCTGAAGGATTGGGAGTGAGACTGTCCCAGGATGGGCAGCTTTCTCTGTAAGTGGCTATGGACTTTTTCCCTGAGCAATCCAAATACTACAGGATCAGCTTGAAGATCAGAGTAACTTTCCATGGAATCCCCCAATCCACTATTCTTGTTTTCAGTATTGCTCCTACCTAACTGAAAAGTTTGTAACATCTATTGGACAGAGCATTTATGTTGGTTTTTAATTGTTTAAGCAACCCTGTTATGCAAACTCCTTCCTTGACACCTTCCTTTTCAGAATTTAATTTAGGGGCTTGTAGTGATGTCTGCTGAACTGAAAGGAATATTAAAACACAAAAGTAATCAATCCTTAGAAAACTCAACAAAAATATCTGCTCCTTGAATAATTTTTTTTTATTTTCTGAAGGCTCCTTATGTATAAGGAACATACATAAAATGAACACAACACTGTTGACAATGAACAAAACAGCATTTGATAATTTCCAGCTTTATAAAATTTTTAAAAAATGATTTAGTTATAACAAAAAAACACAATAGCTCAGCAAGTTATCTTATTGGACCATTATCACATTTTAAACCATAGACTCAGTTGTTACTGGGGAGAGGAAAGAAAAAAAATAATAAAAAAAAATAATCACACTGCATCTAGCAACTACAACATTTTCTAAGCATAATCAGAGCGGATTGAGTGCAATGTGATTTACATCAGAATTCATATGGGATGTCACACAGTGACAGCATTGTAATATACAAGTAACATTTATGCCCTCCAACAAATACAAGTTAAATGAGACTCTGGATTCAAGCAAAATGGAATGTTGAAGCCAAGTAGAAATGTAGTGGAATTCAGATTGTCTGTAACATGACTCAGAAGTGTACACTGGAATCATCTGGAATTCAGTACTGGTGGAAACATAGAGAAGTCACAGCTGTTACACTGCTCTGTTACATTTAAAATAAATACTAGAAAATAAAAGTAAATCTATATTCCATGAAAAATACAGTACCTACCTTCAATGACCATGTTTTTCCCTTGTCTGAAGATGGTCTTGGAAGGAAGTTAACTATTTTCCTACAGAGGCAGTGTATTGAGCTATAACCACATTCCGACTAATACAACAGTAAATATACTACTGGAAATACAGAAATCTTCATTTGAAAAGAATTAAGAGAAATACACCTTAAAAAATGATTTGACAGAATATCAGTTCAGCTGCATAATGAAGTTCAGCTGCATAATGAGCCCCTTATATTTCAGAATTAACAGAAAATAAAAAAGTCAGTCAGTTTAATACAAAAGAAACAGAGATTGTTTAAACTCAGATCTTCAGAAGGTATCCAGGAAGTTTTGTCTCATTGGCCAAAAATGTCACCCAGGAGTTCTACACTGCAGAAATTCAGCAATCTGAAGCTAACAACAGTATGTTTGCTAATAAGGGTTCTACACTAAGCATGTTTAAAGAGTAAAAAAGAAAACCTGAGTTCAGAACATCAAATGGCTGTGTGTCTGAACTCTGGGATTTTGGCTTCTTCACTGAAGAAACTGCACCCTTCTATGAAATGGACCCTTAATACTGTTTCCTGATACTGCATGAGGAAGAAATACTGGCAACCAACTGATACCGTTAAAATACATGAGCTGCTCTCAGTAAAAGCTAAACTGAACAATGAAGCTTCCAAAGTAAAGGGCCACAGGAAACACAGGAACTTGAAATGGAATGCAGATACCCACTGGCTCTCATTAAAGGTGTTAGGATTAGTGCTTTAGCAGCTACACTGGCACCAAGCAGACCAGAACTTTAAAACTTACGGCACATAGTCAAAGTACAGCTTTTACCTGGCATACACAGAAGAGAAACAAACTGGATGTTTTAAAAAAAAAGCTACTACCATGCTTAGGACTGGTACTACAGAATCAACTTGCACTCCCCACAAACTCACAATTCAGTTTTTTTTAAGGAGATGGGTACAAGAAGAACTAACTCATGTCTGGCAATAAATGCCTGTCAGCACAATCTGATCTAGGACAGCTGGTCCCAGCAAGTTAAGGCCCAAATTTTCAGTCTATTCTTCTAAATGACACATACCATGGTTCTACCACATTTGCTTTTTAATAATCTAATTTAAATACCAAAATTGTAAAAAAATATTCTAGAAATGAACTCCTTTATACTGGAAGTAGAAATCTTCTTACATATTCTTTACTGCCAGAAATGGCTGGTGTCACAATGTCTGATATCAAGGCATTGTAGGAACAGATTTGATGTGCTGTTACAGTATCATAAATATCCTACCAGTACAACACACAGAGCATAATTTAACCCTTGTGTCCAGCTTCAGGAACTAGCATCTTGCACCTTGGTTTAACATGAAGAGAAGAAAACAGTCCAAAATAATAGTTTAAAAAATGGAGAAATTCCCACATGGATTCTCTTGTTAAAACAGTTTGCACAAATTCACAGCCACAATTCTTCAGTAGTTTATGCTGCAAGTGGCACACAATACATGTTTAGCGTCTGTAAGAAAGAACCAGAAACAGCTCAATAACTCCAAGGTCAGGGATTTCCCCAGGCTAACACTAATTCTACTGCATTTTGCATTTTCCTACTAATATCAAGGAACAAACATCAAATAAATCTCAGTTGGGGAAAAACATCATCAAACTGACCCTCAACAGAAGTTACACTTTGCAGAGTACATGGCAACAGCCTGCCTTCTTACACAGGAGCTTTGCAACAATGGAGTGCAGTTTAACACAGCTTGTAAGAATTTAAACAGTGTTTAGGCTTGGGGTTTCCTTTTTAAAAATTTAACCCAGCACAGTGGTTTCCATGTCCTGCTGTAAGATTGAATACTTCAAGTCACCACTATGCAAAAAAATCAGCACAGGATTAATAGGTATATGCACAGAGGTGCACACACGTATGTGTGCACATCTGTTATATCTATATAGATCTAGACATACATAGAGACAGCTATCTGCTACTCAAGACTCATGTAGCACTTAAAGTTTCCTTGGGTTCCTTGCACAGGTGTGAGTTTCAGCTGTAACATCTTCTGGGTTCTGTCCAAGTGCACTAATGGAATGGTATTTTCCCAAATGAGATCTTTCCCTGTACTTTTTCTTTCTTAAGCAAGCAGCACTCCCTATAAAGCACCCTGACCTTGGCCCTTATTTCTCAGATTTAGGGTTTCCTAAACGTTGCTCACTTGAGTTTAGGAGTTGTGTTGGGCAAGCTTATCTGATGGGATTAGAGAAAAGCAGAAGCTACTCTAGGCAGAAAGGAATCTCCTGTCCTTGTGTAAGCAGTGCAAGCACCACGTGTCCTCTGAGCAGTGTGCACACAGCCACACAGTGCAGACTCAAAGCCAACAGATTGAACCACAGTGATTACCAGCATCAGTTCAAAACTGGATGTCAAGCACAATTTTGTCTTCATAGAGGGCAATCACCAGCATGATGGCAAATCCAAGAAGCAGGCCTAGATTCTGAAGAATAAACTGCCCCACAGGACAGTAACCATGCTCTTCATTATCTCCATCTCCATGAAGCATTTCTGGAAGCTGAAAGATACAAAACAATTTAGAAAGTTATTTCACCTCTATTCCATTTATACATGGACAAATTTACAGGATGTTATTGTCAAGGATAAACACTCCAGGGTTCAGACAGACACAGCTTAAATTCTACTGAACAGCTACATTCAATAAAAACATGAACACGTGAAGTATTTACAAAACAAACTAAAAATGCCTTTCCTTGAACTTTCACCCGATCATCCATGAAATTGAACATTAAGTTCCTCAAGATAGGGCGCAGCCCAATATTCTTCGAGTTCTGCTCTTTTAATTCTAAAAGAATTCAAATCATGCTCAAATAAACATATGACTTTGATTAACTTAGCCATTCATCTGTCACGTGAGATGCTTACACATATTCACATACATATTCCTTTTAAATATGGAAATGATAGCTACAAGCAATTCAAGAGAAATTTTATGTGCAGATATAAGAACATGAAAGTTCTGTACATTCTAGATATTGCTCACCTATGAGGAAAAGTCAGAGTACTGACAAAATCAACTAATAGTAGTGCTCTTGGAAATTTAAAAATAAAATTTTGTGTTTTACAAAGCCATCCACATAGAACAGAAGTAAACTATTTACAAGGAAATTAATTCAGGAAAGCAGGAGGTAAATGTTAAGAACTGGTTACTGAGAGATGCTTCTGCCTGAATTAAGGTGCAAATGAGACCATATGCTAAAGTCAAGAGTCAGGATTTTATTTAACAGGAAATATGAGGCACAGAGAGAGAGATACAGGGAAGAGAGAGGAGTGAGAGAGAAAGATGAAGCTGAAGATAGTCACCACCTGTGGATCCAGCTGGCATCCCCCTGGTCCTCTTCATCCTGGCTGCCCCAGGGTGGGTGTCCTGAGGTCACTCAAAACTTCTCACCATTTACACATTTTAGCAGACAAAGGCTTGATGCTGGTTGGCTAGCTGTTCTCTTATTCTACTGGTTAAATGATTCTCTCACTTCCAAAGTGAGTTAGTCCTGTCCCAGTCTCCCTCTGAGTGGGTGCCTCCCATCTGGAGTGCTGGGCTGTGGTCTCCCCTTGCTGGGCCCAGCCAGAGCTCATTTTCAGCTGAGCTGCAGAGCTGCTTTGCCTGGTGCATACATTCTTCTCCCCAGCTTTGTTTACTTCTCCTTAGGCCTGAGATAATTGGACAATAGTCCCACCTTAACCTTACCTTAAGTCAGGACTATACTCAGTGGGGTGGGATTCCGTGGTGGCAGAGGAACAGCAGTTGCTTCTCTGCACAGTTTGCTGCAGTGGGCAAAGTCCTTCGGTGATTTAAAAGTGTTTGAGGCACTTGTGATCTTTAAGTCTCTTACAGTAATTCCTTCAAGGAAGGAATTCTTACAAGAATTTCTTCAAGACTCACTTAGTACAGAAAATGATGATACAGAACAAAATGGAAACTATTACTCTTCATTAGATTAGCTAGGACAGTTTTGGTTATTCCAGGAACTTGAATACTGCTCAATAGACAATGACATCAAAGTTGCTAAAAACCCAAATATATTACCCATCTTGTCTTGTATTACTCTATTTCTAAAAGATACATAAACCTGATAATTAATTTGACCCACTGAGTATTTAAATACAAAAAAACCCCAACAAATCCCCCAAGCCCTCAAGAAACAAAACCCAAAAGCCCCCCCAATTGGTGTGAAAAATGTTTAAGTGGGTATTACATATACACTAGACCAGGCAGCTCAACAGCAAGCACTAATCCAAATTACAAAGTGCTGTTAAGTCATTAAGAATAAAGGGCTTCACCTTTGCATTACTGTTACGGGCTTTAACACTCTGGATATTTACTTTGACAGCATGTCTAAAGGTGACTGAACCTTTTGCTTTATTGGCTACTGATGTGACCAGTTTCAGGGACCACGTGAAAAATGGTCCTGTCAGTTAAAAAAACCCACTCTTTCGAAGTTGAAAGCTTATGCTGTCAGTATTAGAGATAAAAGAAACAAAAACTGCAACAGATAAATTTGTTTCCCAATAAGATGAAATTATTCGAGTTGGACTATTCAATGTACCCATACAAACCAAAACAGGAGTGTCAGGAAGGAGGATATTATGATTACTCTTAAAAGTTATCACCAAATGAAATTTCATGAAAGAACGTGGAAAACCTGGAGGAAAAACTCAGGAGCCTGAGTTCAGGTTGTACTGGAGAGGAATATCCTTATCATTGAAACCCATGTAATTAGACAAACTTCACGACAGTCAGATGCAAAAATGCCAAAAGGCTCATTCTCAATGGGTTGGTGTAAGGAATGGAGAGAAAACTGCACCTCTCTGAACCTCTGCTTGCAGCTAGGGAGGAATCAAAATCTATTCTTATTGTGTGCCAGGTAATGAGGTCTTTGAGAAGGAGGCTGATGATGCAAACACCAAGACAAAACTCTGGTTCAGTTTCAAGTGTCTCTTGCAGAAGTTTTCCTGCTGTTGTTGAGTCAGATCATGGACTTTGACTATTTGATTACTACTATGATGGCTGAGGAAAAGAAAAAGGAATGAAGGAATGAAAGGACTGCCTTCCTTTATCCATGACATCTTCAGTCAAAGGACAGAAAATAAGTATCAGACATAGAGCTTACAAGCAAGTGATATTTCAGGCATTAAAGGCTACTACAGAACACCTAAAGTTGCAAGAAGGATCACTCTACCCAGACATTCTATTTAACAATTCAACTGAAAAGTACTTATTCACCTATTAGTAGATTAGACCGACTTCATAACAACAGTATATTTACAAATTAGTCTCCATAATGAAGGGGAGAGCATTACAAAGTACCCCAAAAGTGAAAAATTATCTCATCACCTTTGGCCTCAGAAAGACAAGAAGTGAGAAAATTGCCTTATTTAAATGAAGCTCTGAAGCAGCTTAGAGGAGAGAAATCAGGACTGAATATGGGCTGGTAATATGTGCACAGCCATACTGCTGCCTGAAGGGTCTGATCTATGGTGTACACACACTAAGGATAATGCACCTGTGTGTTCTTGAAGCAGCAGCAATTTCCCACTAGGTAATTTTTTTAAAAAGCTACTCACCACAACAGCTCTGGATTACCAGCTGCTCATAGTAAAAGTTCAGACTAAACTTCCCATAACTGAATATATGACGATGAAACCTCAGTGAAGAATCAACCTGAACACCAGACTGAGGTGCAGCACCACAGAAGTGCCAGGTTTCCCGTGCAGAACGCCCCAAGCCCAGCCCCAGCAGCCGTACCATGTCGACCAGCGCCACGTAGAGGAACATGCCGGCGGTGACGGCGAAGATCCAGAGGGTGATGTTGTTGGCGTACTGGCCCACGGCCGTGCCGATGAGCATGCCGATGTAGGCCATCATGGCCGACAGCAGGTTGTACACGATGGCCTGCTTCACTGTCATCCCTGCCTTCAGCAGCACCGCAAAGTCACCTGTGGGGACAACAGGGGCTCGGCGTCAGCGCTGCTCCGAGCACACAGAGAAACCCGCCTCACCAAACAGTGCTGCTGCAGGGCCCAGGCAGACTGAGCCACAGGAACTGACTCTAGGAAGAACTGTGCTTATGCACAGCCATCCCTTGAGTGAAGGATGATTTAAAGGTGCCCGTTCATCATGTGGATTGTCAGAAAGGCAGCAGGGATTAATTGTGAAGGGTGAATGGAGAAGTCTAGGTCTGCTCTGCCCACTGAGAATACGCCTGTGTGGCACACACACCTTTACTTCTCAATTCTTCATGGCACATAAAACCAGAGGTTTAGTTTGGATCAATACCTGTGAAAATTCCTCTTAGCTATACACACCTCATTATGCAAATCCAGGAAGAGAATAATGAGACATTTGTCCCCACAGAAGGTGACAATAAATTTGAGCACTAGGAAGAGTTACATTCACAAAGAATGACTTCACATCCATGCTGAATCAGTTTTCTGGTTGAAGACATGCCAGGTTAATGTGTTTTATTCTGAATTCAGGACAGCTCTGCTAGACTAGGTGCTGAAAGTAGATATTCTGTGAAAATCTAGACTTCAGTCTTCGGCTTTAATAGTTTTACTCCATTCAAACTGAATTCTTGTGATTGTGAGAAGTATAAGATGATCTACAGACATGAGGGCAATTAATATTCTTATGTCACACATGCCTGAAATAATTTGCCTAATCTAGAATCAAAAATTAGAACCAAAACATATGAAAATTTTTAACCACATGGAATTTAGGTATAAACTACTCACCCCTTATACAAGGTTAATTTCAGCATGCTATGCTGTCAAGTTCTAAGCACTGTAATATACATTGCAATCCTTCATATACTGCAGCAGCTTCACGTAACTAATGATTGTACAGTACAGGTGTCAAACCACAAACATCTGCTCTATTATCTCCCCACCTGTGCCCATGATTTACCTACAGCTCAGGAGCTGCCTATATAAAATGTTTTCCCTCATCACCTCTAAGGTTTTTGAAGTACTTGTTTATCCTCAATTTTGATCATTCAGAGCCAGCAGCTCTTCAAGTGAGGAAGCTGTGAGTACAGACATAGCTCAATCTAGCACAACTTCATATCAGTGGAAAACCAGAAGATTCCTCCTCTCTCTAGCTGCTCTTTTTAAACTCTCAAGGTGCAGTAAATTTTCATGCAATGTGAAAACAACATGTTTCATCATGGTTAGCTACCTCCAGGAGAAATGCTTCAATTAGGGGGTAAGAATCAATGGCAGTGGCAACAGTGCCTACAGGCTTTACCCTAAATGGCCACACAGGCTGAACTTGGCCACAAATGGAACAAAGCCTCTTCTGAAGATCCCCCCACATGGAATTTCACTTACATAAACCTGTGTTTACTTATGTGACTTAACACTGTGTAAGAAAATGCCACACAGAGTAGTGTGAAACTCTATAAAAAGCAGAGCTATGTAAAATGTACGCTCCTAAGAACATTTTTAAAACATGCTCAAAAAGCTTCACAGAAGTGCTGTAACTAGACACTACCAATATAATCCTGTAGCAGTACCCACTCTGCAGCGATGTTTCTCCCCCACCCTCTGAAGTTCTGGTCACCTCTGCAGCTTCTGCACTGCATTGTGCTTATCACAGTATCACAACAGCTTTTGGATAAGGATTTTGTACAGATGGAGCACAGAGTTTCTACACTTAATTACCTAATTCATGGGGAAGCTCGTGACAAAATACTGCTATAGATGTACTAATTCCCCCTGTCAGTCCAGCACTAAAAGCTGCGCCTAAAAAAAAAAAAAGGAAAAAAAAATCAAAATTATATTTCACTATTTTCAGGTCAGAAAATCAATCGACTTTGCAGAGCTGACACTCTTCTGTTACAATGCACACTTATATTTTTGAGTATAACTGTGTCCTGTCTGAACATAAATGGGAAATACTGGAAGCACCCTGGATGTGCATTACCACTGCAGGCTTTATTACTCATTTATCTGAAAGACAAACCCTGGAGAGCAGAACACAACTGGCCAAAAATGAGACATAAAGGCAATAAGATAATAAATAGCACCACTTTTACCCTCTTAAGATCTCTCAACTACATGAGGGCAGTTAGGAATGCACATGAGCAAGAGTCTGGCTCTCTCCTTTCCAGCTTCGAAATCCAAACTAATATATAACCCATAACCTCTCTAGCTCCTTTCTACTTATTTTATACTTACATATATCAGCAATATTAGTAAGCCAGACCTATATAATAAATAATAAGGATAAAACATTGCCATAAATATCTTTCAGTACTTTTGGATAAGCTAATTGAATTCAATCAACTTTAAGTTCATACCTTAAATAATTCTGAGATGAGAAAACTGGTATTAAATTTCTGTACTGTAGCAGAGAAAAGCACAAAAAGAGCCTGCAGTGAGCAGTGAAAACAGGCAGCATAAAGCAGAAAGAGAAGACACAATCTGAAGACAGAGGGGAAATTTAACTTTCCTGTGGATTCCTCATAGCTTGATATATTAAAAAGATGAGCATACTTTTCTAAATTCTACATTTTACCACAGATTCAGCTGTTTAGACTTGACCCAGGAATATTGAGAAATGGAGATTCAATACTGTGAAGTTCTCAACAGAAGGCATGGTAATTGTTTTTGGCCTTAGAAGCCATTGTCTAAATGTCTTACCTGTTTAATGTGCAACTGAAGCAACAAGTTAATTTTTAAGAAGTTTAGATTCTTTATAAGTTGTCAGAAGAAAGTGGAGAAACTGTAGTAGATTCCATTGTTAAACTAGAGACCCTGACAAATGCTTATCCCCCATCCTTCAGAATGGGTGTGTCCCTTCTGCCATTAGTTCAGAACCCTGCATACCCTTACTCTTAAAGCAGCTACCTTAGTAAAAAATCAAGTGTGCACTTCAGTCCTCTCACCGTCATACTGACTTGTATATCCAAATTAATACACTTTACAATTCAAATTGCATTTAGAGCATTGTGTGACTCCAAGCTGATTTAGTAAATGTAGTAAAATCTTGTTTTGGTACTTCAATTTCTTCTGCACTTGGCTGGAAATAAATATACTGACCATGTGCCAAAAAAATATTTTGCTTAAACAAAAATTAAATTTTCCTAAGTAATACTTTTAAAGTATTATTCCTGTAACCTGATTCACAGTGGTTTTTTATTTGCAAGTATTGTATAATTCTACATATTAACAGTAACAGAAATAATATTACTATTGTTGTTAATAAATATCATTCTAAATAAGACTGAAAGGCATTTATTTATAATTCTAAGGCAACTGAGACCCAAACAAGAAACGTGGGTTACTGTGCTCCATAAATCCCAAGGTTTGTCTGCATCAATCTCTCCTTGGCAGAGATTGTGACTGTCACTGCTACTGATAAAATTAATTTTTGTGTCAATAGCACAGAATATTAACAAAAGGGAAACTATTACAATTAACAGCCTTTTAATTTCTGCTCTGCAGGAGACTGAACAATGGCAGTAACCACAGGTGCTAACTGGAAGCCTTACCTGTGATCACTGATAAGTCAAATATTAGCAGAGTTACTAAAGGTAAGGAGAAACTGTTGAGAAATACTCAGTGCTTTTGCTTACCGATTGCTAAGCCATCACTAAAGTTGTGAATGCCATCTCCCATAATTACCATCCAAGCAATATTAGCTATCCCAGTATCTTTCAGGTCTTTTCCAGAATGACAGTGGCCATGGGAATGATGGGAATGTTTGTGATGCCAGTGGTGACTGTGTTTTCTAGCTATCATTTTATCTTCGCCATGGCTGTCATACTCGGAATCGTGCAGCTCGTGCTCTTGGGCGGCGTGGGAGACGTCGTTGTGGGAGTGGTGCAGGTTGTTGTCCTCTTCCACAGACAGGTAGTTTTTGGCAGGGGGCTCCAGCTGCCCATCCAAGTCAGTGAGTTCAGTTTCATTCAGTCGATCTTCAGACAAAACTGAGTCGTCTGCTCCTGCATCGAACCAGTTGGGAGAGACACAGAGTTAATTCCTGTTTAACCAGCAACCACTGCTTAAACCACCTCTGAACTAAAGGTTAACTGTTCTGGGAAAGCAAAACAAGTATTTTAACACATCCCAGTCTAGTAACTGTTGTCAGCATTAAATCCAAAAGCTAAGTCAGTCATTGAGACATTTTTTCCAAATTTGCACGTACAATATATAAAAGTCTCCACTACAAGGCAGCAGCACTGCATCCACAGCACTCAAAGCCAGTTTCAGCCCAGCCTACACTCGTGCCTTTAATTTTGTACTAACAAAGTTTATGGTTCAACACTGGCAAAGGAGAGTTGCCAGAATGATGATAATGTCTTCGAGCTGTAGATGGGATCTAAATGGCTCAGGAAACCCTACCTGGCTCTGCCTGCACATGCCCATACAGGTCACAGCTCAGCCTCCACTGTCATGCAGACATTTCAAATGTATGTTCCAACCCCTGCACTGCTGAAGGACTTTCCATGTTCTGTGTCACTGCCCCAAATCTCTTTTGAGATTGTTTGAGTGGAGAAGGTTGCACTCCTAACTCTCCCTTCTACAAACCAATCAAATTAAATAAACCTAATTTGTACAAATACAAATCTGTGTAAGTTCTTCATCAGCAAATTAATTCTGCAGCCATGCAGGCAACAGAACGGTAAGGTTATGAAGCAAAGAGCAAAGCCTTTGCCCTTCTCTCCCCCTGTGAGAAGACATAGAGCATTTCTTCTGGGTACACACAGCATGAGCATTCACAGTCTGTCATGAAGAACAGTGTGCAAAAGTTGTTTTGGATACTTGAGGAATATTCAGGATGCTCAGTTGTATTTATGGAAAGAAACAGATTTTGTTTATCTGTAACTGGTCAGATGCTGGAATCTTCAAAGTGGAACAGATATCCCCAATCATTGTGTGGGTGTGAGTTTTTGCCAGGGCTGAGCTAGTCAGGCACAGCTTAACCAAAACACACCCTGAAAACAAACAAACAAACAAACAAACAAAGACCCACAGCCACCCAAAACACAATTGCTTCAGAAATCTGAGAACCATCTCTATGGCATATTAGGAAATGTTCAGAGTGCTCTCAGATCTAAGGAAAACAAACAAACAAAAAGTTTTAATAGGGAAAAGCCTATTAAGTCTTATTAACAATGATTTGCATGATAGCAGCAAAACTGTACAAGAGGTTACATGCTACACACCATGCCCCAGTAACCTGCTCCTACTTTGGATCTCCCAGTCAGAGAATTCTGACAGTAACTGCCTACCTGCAAGGGGTTTCAGCTGAAGCCAGTCAGCATCTGGCCTGTTATTTAATTTGTGATCAGAAAGTTTCCTTCCAATTGGTGATTCTTCAGTCTGTTTTTTTTTGCACCACTTCTGCTTACTCTGCAACAGAAAACAGGTAATGTCTGGTCTGTAAAAATACATTGATGGAAACAACAGGAACTGAAATGCTGTCCAAAAATCTCCTCTGAATAGACCAAGCTATTCTCTCTTACCTTGTATGACAGAAATATGTTACTTCAGAGTATTGATCTTTATAAGGCTCAGCAACAATCCCTATTGCAGTGAGAGTTCTTAGCTACTTACCATGGAATCTCACTCCCAAACACACACCAGAGATTTATTTCACTTTAGTAAGAAGGGACATTCTGGCAGGATTGCTCTCACAGGCCAGAAATACTTCCATGCAGCTATTTGATTTGTTCAAGAAAGCAAATATGCAGCAAGAACAGCTCCTCTCATTTGTTCAACTTTATTTTTTTGTTTTATATTCCTATAACTTCCTTGTATTTTTTTCCCTTTGAGAAAGCAGCAAGCTTTTCTCGATCTACAGCCCATACAGCAGAACCCAGGGGTTTGCCAAAGCAGCCTAGGGGATTTAGTTGTTTAATTAATCTCAAAGAAGATATGCCCAATGTAACAGTTTTCATCCTTTTATGAGAAGATCTAAGAAATGCCTCCTCCAACACAGAAAATCTTTTGCTGCCTGTCCAGCTCAGACAGCAAATCTGATACAAAAACAGAGAAGCTGAAAAGTTTTCACAGTCATTTTGGGAGAAGCAAGTTGGAGTTTCACCAAGGTAATTTTCTCATCAAAGTTGAATGACAAAGGCAAAGGCTAAAACTGAATTTCCATGCACACTCACACTCCCCAGGGCACTTGCTCTCCTTTTATATCCCTATCATAAAAAAAGAATACCCCCAGCACTAAAAATACAATAATTTTTTGAGAAACAAGTTAAAATTTGACTGGCAATTTATAGAAAGCAGGAGGTCTGAAAATTTTAGCATTTTTCTTATGCAGAAGACCTGGGTACCTTTGTTACACTGGCATCCTTAGGTAAGAGCATACTGCTAGATTTCTTGTCAACTGTCTGACAATTAACCAGATTCTTACATAATGCTTTCTCATGTTTTTGCAAAAAAACCCCAGGGAGCTTTAGAGGAAGAGCTGCAAACTCTTTTACTTAGATGTGCCTCCAAATGTAGCAGCCAGAAAGCTGCAGCTTCCTCCATCAGATTTCTGCACTGTTTTCCCAAGTTACCTTGTTGGGAAAAGCAACTTCTTTAGGAAAGGGATCCCTCACATAAAATCAGACAGAATACAGAGCAGCAGCAGCAGCACTTGTTCACAGAGCAAACACAGTGCTCACAAGGTAGCTTTAGGTAACGCATTTTTAAACAGTGAACAATTTCAGTACCTACCTTTTGTTTGTTGTAATGTTTGTACATTCTTATACAATGCTCAATGATGAAGAGAACATAAATGCCCCCAAGTGCCAAGAGCCCTTTGAGCACGGGATCGTTCTCCTCCAGAAAGCCCTCGGGGTGCGCGGCGTGCGCGTGGCCGTGGCGGTGCGAGCGCCTGTGCTCGTGCACGTGCCCTTGGCCATGGTGGTGGCTGTGGTTGTGGCCTCCGTGGGACTGGTGGGAGAGACAACAGCACACTGAAATGGCATGGGCCAGAAAAAACAACAGAAACCTCCCCACCCTTTTTTGGTTTTTCTTCTCACTAACACATTTTGCCACGTAAGTTTTTCAATAGACTATTCATTACCCTAATCAATAAAAAAATTCCTCTGGGAATTTTTTTTTTTGTGGGGGTAGATAATGTAGCTTCAGCTTTTCTCTCACGATGCTGAAGATGAGACTAACACTCAGAAATATCACAAGGAATTACCATTCTTACACTCCCATTAGCAACCAAGCCTTATGACATTATTAACTATTACAGTCAATTACAGTATAAGTTTGGATCTGAAATACGAACTTAAAAAAATCCTAACACCATGACCAAAAATGTGTATTAGAATTACACAAAGAAAACATGTAAATATTAATCTTTGTCCTAAGCAACTGAGGTAACAAAATTTTAGAAAACATTTCCACTTTTAAAAGTACACCGTCATGAAGTAAAAGCTGCTTACCTTCCTTGGGCAATTGCTTGATTCAGTACCTGAGAGGTTACTTTTTCCCTCAAATCTAGTAACCAAGCAGGTTAATCCCCAGGAAATACTTTTAGGTGGTACTGATACACAACTATCAGTAATCAAGAGACAGCAATGCTGCTAATTTTAAAATACTCTTGTTGGGCTCATGAGTGTTTTACAATAGCGTGACATCGGTTCAACAAGGAATACACAACTACTTTTCCCCACCTTTTTTTAGAGAAACACATTTCCTTCCTTTCTGTCAGCAGAAAGTCTCCAACAGTGTTGGTGTCCCTCACATTCAAGTCAATCTACAGGTGCATCAGTGAACATTTCTTTATTGACACATTCAAACAATTCCTTGAAAATTCTAGACTCATTTACAATTAAGAATAAAAGGCAAGGAGACCATACTTACATGTGGCAAGAGATGGAGCAGTGCATCTCCACTCATTGTTCCTACAGCCAGAGCTACCAAGAAAGTTAGAAGAAATTTGAAGCACCATTGGTTAATGATGGGAACCAAGATCACACCTAGCAAGGAAAGCAGGCTAATGACGGTGATAGAGATGATACCACAAAACCAGGCTGTGGGAAGAAATGAACACAGAAGGGTTATCAGAACAACACCTAGAAAACTTTTAAGGCTGATTAATGACTTTCAACTATCTCTTAAAAAGGTGACTTTCCTTTAATCTAAGTTCTGTGATTGTTCATTCAAAAGGTACTGAAAAATACAAAGGCAGTACTGAAGTCCACAGCAAAACCAAAAATACACTGGCTTATTCACAGCACAGTATCATATAGTGAGACATCAGAGGACAATTATCTAAAAAAGAGCCCAGCAGTTCTTCCTGATTGTTAGTTCCAGGCTTAGCTTTGTAGCCCTTCATGAAACAAAAAGCAAAAGGTTCCATACTGGAACAAAACCATCTCTGCTACTTAACTTACTACTCTGCAAGCACTAATGTGTATATAACAGTTGTTTTTAATGTAGTTCTGATAGAAAATTTCTCAGGATTCTGTATTTCTCCCCATTTAGAGTCACATGTTTAGTTTGGCACCATTTATTTCACCTGGTGCTTTGAAACATACGCTTATTATGAGAAGACTCAACCTTCAGCAGAGGAACTCTAAAACTGAATGCTACAATAGGAGCTTGAAAAGCTGAAAGCAACTTGCTACCACCAAATAGCAGCATTTATTTTTTCTGAGAATCTCTACTGTTGCCATTAGGAGAAGAAGTGATAATGGAATGTGGTACATCCAACATAACTAATTTAGGAAGATGTGAGAATTTCTACATAACATTGGAAAGAAAGAATTACAGAAGAAACAGATCCTATAAACAAGACGACATGGCTCTTGCAGTCAGCATCTCACTTTAATAAAATATTTTCTTTAAATTTAAGCACAAAGGTGCTGATTTTCTTCCACAGGGTTTTTCCGAGCTCCACTTTTAATCAAGAAGTCTACGCAATTTGCCAACTTTAACGTAAGTTACAACTCCTGATTCAAAATCACTGACATTTCCACATTTCAGAGCACTGACTTTCCTTGCATCTGTGAGGGTCCAGAAGTAGGGAAAAACATCCTGGAAAATGAGGCAGGACATGGGTGAGAGGAGAAGAAAAGAGGAACAAATATATTGTAGCTGCTTAGTGCCAACATCAGGGTGAAACATCAGAAGAATTCTATCTGTACCAAACCCACTATGGAGCAGATTTGACACAACTTTGCCAACAGAATTGTGGCTGCTGCTGGCTCAGTCTGGGTCAACACCAAAGCTCCCAACATCTGCTTAAATTTTATTTTGGGGTATTCACTCTTACGGAGTCTGTGGCTGTCATTTCCCAACACTGCACAAAAGGAAACAATTGAAATGCAAGAGGTACAAGACCACATCCACTGGGAGAAAATGACTGGAAAAAGCTTTAGACAGTATGAGGTGTGCACTGACAAACATGAGTACTGAGACCAGAGAAAAAGCAAACTGGTGATAAGGCAAAGTCTGCAGTCAGATGATGAACTGAAAAACTGAGGTTGGAAAACAGGAATACAAAAGTAGGTCTAAAGTTGAGGCAGGACCCCGATGACCAAAATACTGCCACATCCTTGACTGATCCCCAGAACACTTTAGCCATATACCCTGGCCTGACAGGCTCTGCTGAAAACCCAGCATACATGGAGCTGTCCCTCAATGCTCAATCAAGCACGCATGCACAAGCAGCCCAGATAAAAATGACACTGCCCCCAAGCTGGACACACTCTGCTGCTAAGTGCCAGCTTAGATGATCAACAGCCTTACATGGAGAAAAATGGAAAGGATTCAAGTTTCATCTATCACAGCAGGTTTGGCAGATACACCTCTGAGGGGCTGGAATACTCCTATGGATGATACAGGACCTAAACACGGCATCATGATTAAGATAAGGCACATGAGATTAAAGTATGGAATTTGTGCCCCTCTCAGATTGAGTTCCAGGGAGCACTGGCATCTGCACAGGCAGAATTACAACTTGTATCTGATCTGAGACACTTCTATCAACAGCTCTAAGTTATCTCCATCTTTAAACAAAGTGCTCCCTGTTCACTTGTGTGACTTCTATTGGCTTCATTCATAGCAGGGTGTGCCTTTTCAGTTGTTTAGGGGCCTCAGCGGTGACAATGCCCCCTCTTACACGGGTACACTGTGACAGCTCAGTTCTATGGATAAACCCTTGAAAATCCTCAATTAGAAGATGTTACATAACTGTCTGTAAATTACAGGAAGAAAACCCAGCATGGCTTCATAAGTTTTTGGCCATCAGTTAGTTAAATTATTTTGCCTTAGAAAACCACAGTAGCAGAAGTAATGGAAACCTCACAGGTGGGTATCAATGAACAGAAGCAGCACTGGCCTGTTATGATTGTTTGAAAGCTTTAACTAAAACTAAAGTAAACCACAGAAAGCTCATGTTTAAAAGTGACTGCATCCTCCTAACTTTGGTGAATACTTCTATCTAAAAATATTTATATCAGCTCAGGTGGGCACACATTTTCATTTTAGTACAATCCTACAACCCATAGGTTAAGTTACTCTATGACTAACATTTGCCCTACACCTCCCACAATCCCTGTATTCCAATTAGGATTTCATTTTTTTATTCACTTCCTTACATAAGAAGGAAAAATTATTATTATATCAACTGAAATCTTGCTGTAATTAATACAAGAGAATACAGGAAATTGCTATGAAGAATGATTTATCATTATCAAGCTGATCTGTTCTGCAGGTTACTGTTTGAGAGCCAAATCAGTGAGTTAGAACCCAAATTTTTACAACTAACTGGGAAAGGTGTCATTTATACTCAAGGTATCAGATGCCATAAAACATGTTAAACGTTCACAATAAGCTTCACTAGTTTTGCAAATTAAGTCTCTTAAAACATTAAAGGTCTTCAGGGTGAGTTATTAATGAACTCCCTTTTCTCATTACAGAGAAATAAAATGCAATCTTTTAAAAAGAAGCACTCATCTGTAGAAGCTTTCTAATTAAACTGGTTCAAAGCATGTGCAACATGACAGTTTTATATAGGGTTTAAACATTTTAATTGGCAGAAAATGCTTGGAGCTACTCTAGCAATGCTCTTGGTAATAAGGCAGGGGTCAGCTCTTACTACACTGAGACCACATCACAAAGCAATTCACTGATGTACAAAACACCCACTATATCTGCTTTACAGCAATCTCTGAACAGCTAACAAGGCAGCAGATGTGTCACTAGAGGAGATTTATCTATAAGAAATGAATTATTTTAATGACTCTGGAATTGTTAAGAAAGATTACCAGCAATGCATTCTTCCCAACAGTTATTAACATCTATGAGAATGCAGTTATTTCAAGCTTTATTTCTTATGATGCTAATATGCACCTATGTACTAATCAATATTCACATCATCAATACTTTTATTTTCAAAATACAGACATTATATCCGAGATTTCTTAGATGTTTAATATTTTTATGCAACTAAACATCAACAGTTCTATTATAATTTATGAAAGATAGCAGTGGCAAACATGTATTTGAAAACTACATTCAGTTATGAAATCACAACAATGGATTCTACCCTTAAAGTGACTGCTTTAACAGTATTAGAAATATTTTAACTTAGAACTTTGGTGATAAGAAGTCTACTCAAGTAGAAGTTTTACTCAAGGTACACACAAAAAAATTAAACTTGCAACAGAAGATTTTGATGGAACACTTCTCAAGTGCTTAGAGTGAAATAGTCAGAAAAGGGAAGTGTCAGAAATGGCAATTTAAATGCTCTTGTACTTGCTTATGCCATTTTTTAAGTTCACCAGAAATTCTGCATACCAATTCTACAGATCTGTACCACTGCTAAAATATAAAAATAGTAACACCTAAAATCTTATTTTGCAGTGAATGAACTGTGATCAAAATGTTGTTGTCTATTCCTGGAATAATACATCCAGGTCAAATTTATTAAGAAATATAGTACCACAGTAACACTGCAACTTTCCAGCTTCGAGATAAACATACAGACCATCTCAGTCTCACTAAGAAAAAAAGATACCTACCTGATGCACCTATTTTATCTTTATTCTCAATTGATGCATTTTTATTTCTTGTAAAATCTTCCAGCTCATCATAATGTACAATACAAAGCCTGCTCTCAATCTGGTAGAGCAAAGCAGGACACATGTACACGAAGAGCTCAGGAGATATTACGGAGCTGGCTTCCACACCATAGTACCGTAGCAGCTGTGTAGCATTTAAGCACTGCAAGCAAATTGTACAAACAAATTAAATATAAAAGCATCTCTTTTCACTTATGGAAAATGCACGATATTATTTGAGAACACAAACAAAGCAGAAACTTTGGTCTAAATGTTCCACCAGTGCTAAAACATATCTTAAACTGATCTAAGTGGTTTACCAGAGAAAGAAAGTGAGAATATCTGCACCACAAACTCGAGTCTCCAAACACCTACATAACTTTTGATAAATCTCAATGAAAAGCAGTTTCCATATTCTTTACACAGTAAAAGCAATGAAG
>VZTT01006474.1:2070-19800 GCA_013400855.1 Buphagus erythrorhynchus
CGGCGAGGGCTGGGCGCGCCTCCCCCGGCCCTGCCCTGCCCCGGGCCCGCCGGGCGCTCCCGGCGCTCGCACACCTGCGGCACCACCGGCACAGGTACGCAGGTGTCCGCCGGGCCGCGGGCACAGCTCCCACACGGGCTGAGGGTGCCCCGGAGCTGTCCCCAGCGCGGTCACAAGCCCGAGCGAGGAGCCTGCGGCAGCCCGGACACACGCGAGGCGCTCCAGTCCCGTCTGCGTTTGTTCAAAAATACAATATCGACATTTTTACCGTGTAATTACACCCCGCTGCAGAGCGTGAATCCCCGGCTGAAGGCCATGCCAAAAGCCAACCCCATCCCCAAGCCAGCCCCATCCCACCTTCAGAACCAGCCAGGGATTTCTCACAGCTGTCACTCCTTTGGCAGGTAAAATTGGCTCATACATTATTCACTGAAATTATAATTTCCTAAATAATGTCTGACCTTTCAGGCTGCGAGCAAAAGCAGGCAGTATTCTTTTCCACCCCTCCCTCCCATCCCCATTTGACTGCCCTTTCTCTTTTGTTTTGTTCTGTGAGAAATACCGAGCTGTTTCTAGTTACAAGGGCGGTTTATACACATTAGTAAATCTTCAGAATGAAAGTTTCCCTCAGTCTTTGTCTTTGTTTCCTTAATGGCAGCTATAAATTACCGCTCTCCTTTCTCACTGGAGCATCAGGCTTCATTGCTTTTGAAATGATCAAAGTTATTCTCTTTTTAAATCCAATGAGAAGCAACCTTTTGTGTCTCCTGGACGGTTTCAGTCTTAGTCAATCTCATCTATAAATACATAAAGCTGCTCATTAAACACTCCAAGGATTCACCAGACCCCAATCCTCCCCTCACCAACAGAGAGCAATAAATGAATGAAGGGTTTCTCGACAGTTTCCACGCTCTCATGAATAAACCCTCATGCTTGGGCTGGGAATTGGCACACCTGCACATCTCTCACCCAGGGATATCACTCCAGGTGTCTCCACTAACAGCTCTCCCAAACGGGCACTGAAGCCATCTCCCATCCAGGCACATGACTTCAAGCCACCTCAGAGAAAAGCTGGTACACATTTCAGGCACTGTCCAGTCAAGTGCCCTCAATGAACTTGACCAGTATTAATGTAATTAACTTCCATCACAAGATTTGCAAAAGACAAAGTAAGAACACATATGGAGAGTGTAGCAGAAAAACCAGTAAGAGACACTGAAGAGTCGTATAACCAAAATATCTAAAGCTTTCTGAGGCACTGCAGAAGCAAAGCATCTTTCTTACTTCTGTAAACTAAAGCATAAAGTGAGACATAAATATTTGGGAATGCCTGAGTTAGATCAAAAGATCTCACTGCAGCTTGGAAAACAAACAGAACAATATCAAATGTATCTTAGCTAATGAAGCCATTTCTTATACATAAATCTCTAAGTGTTTTGTGAAGGATCCTGGCTATTATTTCACATATAACACACATTTGTTTATGATGAAGAATTGCCATTAAAATATCTCTTTAAAGACACAAAACAGACAAGCTCAGACCTCAACTCTGATGCCTTTCTGCAGCCTTTTTAACTATTTCTATTCAACTTCAGAGCCACAGTGACAGATGACTGCTCTGGGCACGAAGACCTCTACTGGGAGAGAGAAGCTAGAAAAATTCTTAAGATTCAACTTCAGCACTAAGTTAAGAATGATGAAAGGAAAACAACCATACCAGGACAGTTGGACAGGATGACACCCCAAATAGGACTGTTTGGGGATTTTTTCAGCAATTTAAAATAAAATCAAGTAACAAAGTTTCAGAGAGGAAAATAGCTACTTCCATAGAGATAAGATCCCCAATTCCCCTCTGCTCTTCATTTTCACTATCACATGCAGTTTCCTCACACTGAGAGATTGAGACTAAGCTGCCACAGAGCAGCTGGATGTAAAATCTTGTTCAGAAATTCTACACCTGATGTCCTGAGATGAATACTTTTGTCTGAAAACCTGGTTTTAAAACTGCTTTATGCTTCATAATCTTTGTTAAATTTCATTATTTAGTGGTGACCAAACATTGTATGAAGACATGTAGGCTGTCATTTCATCTGCACTTTAATTAGAAGTAGCAACTCTGCTGGTCTGAGCAACACTGCATCACATAGACCCAAAATTTAGCATGACTGAGCGAGCATAATGAGTGCTTGTGACAGCAGCTGAAAACAACTGGGAGGGCTGGGAGATGCCAGAATAATAAAAGGAAAGTAGGATGCTGACAAGTGAGGAAATACTTTCAAATATTTAATTGTTCCAAACCATACACAAAATGTCTCAGAGCTGTAGTGTCAAGCCTTGCTCATCTCCAGATGTAAACTGAGTTTTGAGTAATTTTTTCTTTGAAATGTATCGCTCAAATTTTTGCACTTCCCATCTTAGTGTCCCAGGGTTTTCCAAGCTGCCAAATAGGTTGTTGAATTCTGTGCAAAAAATAGCACACCTTCAGTAATCAGCAGGACCCACACAGGACTCATCTATGAGACAGAGGAAATTTGTGGATTCTCTGGTCACAAGGGGCATTAAAAACTCTCTCATGTAATTTATATGCCTTGTCTAAGTCTTTTTATGCCACTTGTAGAAAAACTTTCCCAAAACAAACATCAGATCCACCAGTGACATTTTAAATGCTGTAGGATCTGCATCTTAACACGCCACTGTCACTGAAATGAAGAACAGTTCCTGTTTATTGCAGAACTGAATACAGTATGGCCCATTAATACACACACATTTCTGACTTAATAGGGGGAAAAAGGAGACACTTTGTCATGTGAAATAACTTTGAGACATTTGTATTTCCTTATGAGAACTTTCCAAGTCATTGCTACAATGAATAGACTGGAGCAGTCAGTAAACAGCCCCTGCCTGTGCACCCAGCAGTTGCACAACACACTTTGCCCACCAAGGCTCTGCTCTCTGTGCTCCTTTTCCTTCAAGGAAATCTGAAAACCTCGAGGCCACCTATGATGTGGTGAATGTGCTTCTGAAGCTGCACTTACCTCAGCTCCACCCAGGGTTGCCCCACATCCATCCCAGGAGCAGCAGGTCCATCCAAAGCCTGGGGAGCAGAGATGGGAGCAAAGCCCAGCTCCTGAGGCAGGTGTGGTGTCTCTCACAGGCTCAGCACACCCACAGGGTACCAAATCCACGACTGCACCCCCAGACCTGCCCAAGGATGAGGCCAGAGCATGGCTCAGGCTGAGTTCACCCTCTGGCATCTCCCTGGGGAGCCCACAGGGTGACACCATCAGCTGTTGGCAGTGCACGATCACCCCCAGCTCAGGAAGATCCACGTGGTTCCCCCAAGAGGGATACTGAACTTGTTATTTCCCTTTGCTTAAAAAAAGCCTCCACCACCAACCAGGGGGATGTGAGAGGTGAAGCAACAGAGATAGCTCCAAATTAATGATCCAACTCCTTCCCTTCTGTCTTCCCTGGTGGTGTAGAACATTCAGTGATGAGCAGTTTCACACAGCTTGAAGCAGAGGGAACAGCAGCACATCTGAGTGTGTGTGCTCACAGACACCTCCCAAGGTCTGTGCTGGTCTCTTTGCCTTCCCCTTCTCCCCATTCCCTGATCCTGAGCAGGCATCTCCTCCCCTGGTGGCAGTCTGACTGACAAGGATGGCCTGGGGAAAGGCTACCTTGGAGCTGGGAGGAAGGAGTTGTAGTTGAAAAGATAAGACAAAACTGTACAACAAAGGTCTCCTGAAACCACTAAAACATCCCACAGACCTGCAGCCAGGCAATGAGCAGATATCAGCCAAATTATAACAGGCTTTTTGAAAATAGCACATTAATGCTATTTTTTTCATGTTAGAAGACAAATTTTATTGCAATTCAGCAAATGAGCTACACCTGTAAAACTGCTTTGTATATCCAATTCACATTTAATGTCCAATGGATTGAAATGTTACAGGAAAAATAAAAAAAGGAAAAACAGTACCTGGTTTTATCATTATAATGTAAACTTCAACATGGCCCTTAAAAAAAACAAGCCAGTGATTTCCCCATGTAGTAAAATATATAGTTTATAAGGTATTGATGCTTTATCTTAGTTTAACAGCCAATCTCTAGGTATAAAATAAAGAGCTACAAAGATGTGAAGTATGTGTACAATTTCTTCAAGTATTTTCAAGTATCCTATAGTCTCTTCACTACGGACAAAATTCATTTGACAATATACAGAAAAAGTTAACTCTTAGTTAGTTTCACTGCAGAAATCTTAACATATTCATGAATTTAAAACACATAAAAAGTATGGATCATCCAGCTAGTAAGTCCCATTTGAACAGTTTGAAAAATACTCTTTGTAATGATAAAAGTTGAGGAATAGTCTCCAGTTCACAAATATGTTTTCAGCTACAGAATATCAGGTGTTTAAAGTTTATGGCAGGTAAAGGCTTTTTTTTTTATTTCCTTTTGTATAAACTCATCATCATAGTATTTAATTACATTTAAACCAAGTCTCTATTAATTTGCATTTTCTTTTCATATAAAGTATCATTGTAGCATTAACCAAAGAAGCCTAAATAATTGATAGGTGATAGCCTATTTTTTCCTCTCAGATCAGGTATGAGCCTGTAAACATGTTTGGCCAGTTTAGCACTATGTCTTTACTGCATGATGAACTGCTTATTTTTTTTATCACTTCACTTCTCTCTCCAGAACCAATGTGTGCTGTTACAAAGATTATCTTTTCTCATTAACTGTTACCAAAAAATCCCCTCTGAACAACAGAACAGAACAGCCACACTAACTGTACCTACCAAACCTGCCCCCTTAGTCTGGAAAAGTAACAGGAAAAAAAGTTAAAACTGCATTACTCTGAACAAAGGGAGAAGGATTTTACAAAGCTCTGGATATAAAGGTGCTGACTACACCTACAAAGTTCAGCAGAATGGCATGGCAAGAGCAAATGCTGGATCCCAGCCTCATCCTGTGGGACTGCTGCTAGGAACAGCCAGGAGAGAAGAGGGTGGTGAACAGGGATCGTGGCTGCTCCTCCAGACTGACTGTTCTTACACACACCAGCCAAATCTCCTCCCAAAATCCTGGCATGGCTGTGTTTGGTATCTTGCTCTTCCCTGGCTGCCTATGCAGCTAACAAAACCAGTTTCCTTTCTGCTGCATCTCAGAACCTTCTACTGCTCCCTCAGCAGAGCAAACCCCTCCACACTTGGAAGTCCATGGCAGAAAGTGCTTTGAACCCTGACAGGATTAAGCACAGGCCCCTGACAGGAGGAGGAGGAGGAGGAGGAAGGTCTGTCTGAAACTGGCTTTTCCTGTGAGAACAGAGTAGCCCAGGAGCTGGAAGATGATCTCTGTGTCTTCCCTTTGCACTGAAGGCAGCACTCAGGCTGCTCTCACTGATGGACAGCATCACCCATGAGCCAGCCAAGGAGCCCACCACAGCCACCACCAAACCCCAGCCACCCCAAACTGTCCTCATGAGGGCAAAACAATCCACACCTAAACAGCCATTAAGCCAATGGTATCGTGTCTCTTTAGGTCAACTTGTGTAAGGAAGGGGAAAAAAAAAAGATAAAAAAAGAACCTTAGTTCAGGGTAATTACCTCATACAAGATAAAATTAATCCATCCTTAATACTTATGAGATATACAGTTTTAACAGGGTCAACTCATCTGTTAAGGTCAAAATATGGAACCTGCCTTTCTTACTTAATATTCCCTGTGAAATATACAGGCCTAGTAATTTCCAAGATAGCTAAAACAAAAACAACAACAACAACAAAAGAAAACAAATGAACAAAAAAAACCCCAAAGCAAAACAATTTTTTTGCTATTATTAATGCATAAACAATTTAGGGCAGGTGTAAAAAGACTATCCTAACATATTAAGTTGAATACATGAAATTCTTAGAATGCAGTACAACTGTGTTTTTTATTTTTGCCCTTCCAGAGCTGGAAGAAAAAAAAAAAAAACCACCAACAAAACCAAACCTGCACACACAGAGAATACTCCTGTAAGCTGTGAAAGAATTCACACCCACCCCATGTGAGGAGTGGCTCAGACATTGCCCTCACATCTCCCTAATGCTACTGTGAAATCAAAGAAGAATCTTGCTCTGATAAGTAGTGACAAAGGAACTTCTCAGTTTAATAATGAATAAATAGGACAAAAGTAAAAATAGTCAAAAATTTAATACATGTTCTATATTCATAAATTATGGAAATAAAACTATCACAAGATGTGACTAAGCTGTAGGTAAAGTAAAAGTGCTACAACATTGTATGAACCAAAAAACTTGGACTCTGCTTCTCCCAAGAGAGACAATACTGAGATAAGTTTATACAGTGGAGACCTCTTAAATACACAGCCCTGAACTTCTGTACAGTAATTTGTGATGCTGATAAATCAGCCTGTTCTTAAGTCACATATTCATTTCAAAGAGATTTTTATCAGAGGATTCAAATGAACAGAGATGCCTTTAGGCATTTGCCAAGTTCCAGATCTCCAATAAATTAAGCTTTCAACATGTTTGTGTTTCATACAGAAATGGACTAAACTTTGCTAAAAACAAAAGCCTCCCAAACGAAGCAGACTGTGACAACAGGATCCAAGATATATGCACTCAAAAGGAAAAGAAAAAACCTTAATGTCTTTTCAGAAACATTAAGATATCCTTATACTTGTTAGTAAGGTATACTGTTATTATTTCAGATGGGGCATAAAGATCTTTATTTAGTCATCTGGCATCTGGGGAACTCGTGTTCCTCTTTATTAGCAGTTAAGAGAATTACCAGCAGCAACCACATACCAAGCTTCAAAAGGCTGGTTTCAGTGGAAATGTTCTTGTATTATGAACAATTATTCCAGGTTTTTCATTTAAGTGGGCTACACTGTAAATTCTGAATTGCAACATAATATAGCCAGTTGTATCATAGAAGATTTTTTTTTTAAGACAAACTTACAAAACACAATGATAGGTTAAATAAATAAAAAACATCAGTTAAAAAACAGACTTAATTTCTTCTGTGCAATTACGTACCAATATGAAAAATATTAATTTGATCTCTGGACATTTCACGGTTCAGTCTCCTGGATTTCGCTAAAAATAATACTGACAACAAAAATAAAAGAAAAAAAAAATTGTTGACAAATCAGTGCTTTGGAGCTATTAAAAAAAAGCACAGATCAGATCTGTAGTTCCCTTGCAGCAGAACATGACCCAACACCTTAAAAATCAAACATTGGTAATAATGTTAATATATAAAATATTAGTTTAAAAACTATAGAATGACCTTCTCAGCAGAAATGGAGTGTATACACTGGGGTCTATGACATACAGCATATCTGAAGGCAAGTTCACAGAATGCTGAAAGGCTCACTGCACATTTGCTATGGCAAGGAAATACTGCAGCTTTAAAATAAGCTGCACAATACTCTTCTCTATCTCTTTCACATGAAAGTGTGTAAAAAGCAAATCAGCAAATAAACTCTAAAATAGATTTATACCAAAATCCTCTTTTTTACATTGAGTTTACAGCTTCTATCCATTTGCCTGTACTATTTCTGGAGTTTCCTTCAAGAAAAGTCAAAGTTGCATTTTTGGGCCATGGACAAGTTCACGATACAATGTACTGGCAAGACAGAACTTTTGCATACTAACGAGATTCACTCCTTGTTGCTTTTTTTGTGTTTGTAAAGACAGTTTTTCCTGTGGGACAGGAGGTCAGATGTCGATTCCTCTGACAAGAGATGCCTCCAGGGTGATGTTGAACTCCTGCAAGGTCTGCAGCACCCGAATCAAAGAATTCACCAGCGTGTGATCCTTAATCAGGGCTATGTCCTCATACATCTGGGCTGTAATGGGGCAGTCTGCAAGCAGGGCAATCCAGTGGTGCAAAAGGTGGTCTCTGACAAGGTGCCAGTGGGCAGTTTGGGAAAAAAAATAAAGCCAAGTTAATTTCACATCTGCACAGACAAGATTTTTATTCTTTGCTTTTAAGCAGACCTACCGTGTTCTCCACCCATCTTTATAAGACAGGGAATGGGGAGTAACTGTCTCATGTGCAGCATCTTTGTCATTTCATTAAAACATCAGTAACAACAATAACAATAAAGAAGTTTATACCTGGCTCCAAGACACACCAGCATCTGAAACTTGCCATCCTTCCCAATGTTTCTAGGAGTGTTGTTGATAGCAGTGATAAAGCGACAGAAATTCCTGGCCCTTGTCTGCCAGTTCTCTTCTGGGACCATCTCATTCTGCTCAAGGGTCTCATAGTATGTTTGTGCTTTTTCTTAAAAGAATGGTGGGAGATAATGAAGTTTCATCAGTGCATTTAGGAGAGAATTAAAACTGAAAGGCCTAGGATCAAAGCTCGTTATTAATTTCCTGAATCATTACTTTTAGGCACTGTTTTTTTCTGTTTCTTTCAGTCCTGTGTACCCCCTGTATAAAACTGGGATTCCACTTCCTTCCCTCTGAACAGTGCTAAAGAGGTTCATCTATCTACTGAATCTGAGTGCAGTTAAATGATCACATAGGGGGAACAGAGATATTAAAGTACCTACTCAAAATACAGAAACATTATTAGAAGTAACTCCTTTTTTAAAACGTGTTTGTGAACTCATTTGATTTATTTAGATGTGTGTTAAGGGATCTAGACCATTCTGAGATAAATGCAGTACACACCAACAGCCCTATATCCACCTGTTGTGCTCTGTTGACAACTCAACCTCTTACAAGTGTGACTCCTTGCTTTCACTGTGCTCGGCTAAGAACAAGGTTACCCTAGGTCAATTCACCACCCTCTTCCTCAGTAAGAAATTTTATTTTACACTATTACTGCTAGAAGGACAAAGCCCAGTTACTGCACTAAGGACAGAGGCAGATTTGGCAGCAGACAGACTCTCTCGTGACAATACAGCAGGTAGGAGTTCTCATGGCAATTCAGCTGCTGAGATGCCTCCAAGAACTCTGCTCTTCACACCAGCTGAGCCACAACAGCAGTGATAAGGAACACAGTTGGATGTATTTCAAAGATACAAACAGGCTCTGGGATGCCATCCTCCCACTTACCTAAAAAATCCCAAATGAAGACGTTCTTGAAGAGTCTTGGTGATTTAAATCCGTGCTGGAACACTTGCTCAAGAGCTGAGACAAGCCCACTTTCTCCACACAGCAGCAGGGTCAGGCTGCCTCTCTGCCAGCACACACAGAAAGCACACACACTCATCAACTCACCTGGGGACTCTGGGACACAAGTGTCCCATTAGGTTTTTAAATAAACAGATGCCTAAAGTTTAAATCTGCTGTCAAACAGTGACCTCAGACAGGATGGCCCAGTTCTCACAAGTCCTGAGCATTCAAAATTGGATTGACTTCTCTAAGAATGAGGCTGAGGAAAGCATTGTCAGGGCCTTATCATCATCAAACAAAGCCTCAAACAGGCCATGATAATGAGCAGGTTTTTTTACCTATAATAATGACCCCTACAGAAAACTAGGAAAATATTTTCCTCTTTTTTTTAAGTAATAGAGATCACAGATCCAGTGTAGCAGGTGTCTCTGATTGCTTATCAACAAAAACAACATTTAATGCTCAGTAAAAAGTGAAGTCCTTCTTCAGCACATGACAGTAAATTCTTTTTTGCAAAACCAGTGCATGATCACTTGAGATTATGATCAATGTGATCAATGACCAGAATTACACTGGATATGAATCTGTGTCCTAGAGAGCAAAACCAGCACAATCTGTCATGCCACAAGGAATTTAGAAGAGAGGTGCTGTAGGAATGGAAGGACCTATCTGTAAAAAATTCCTGACTGTCAAGAGCCATCCATACAGAGCCAGCACTGCTCTACACCTCTGGCTCACAAGGGCTAGACAGGGGCATGCTACCAGGGTTTGTTTCAGAAAATCACTGCTGTGTCAGCTGATCACGTGTAATGCAATAGAGTCTTTAAGAGCACTTCTGCTTCACTTGCTAGGTGTTTTCAGGGTGGCCTTTTATTCTTTCCTTTTTTTTTTTTAAAGTGGCCCATGGGTTTTCACATTTTAAGTAGCAAAGATAATGCAAAACAGACATTAGAAACCTACTTAGAACTTAATGCAGATGTAAAATGTCAGTTAATTCAGAACAAGCTAAACAGGAGGCAGTGTTCTTGACAGTCTATGGGTGGAATCCTTGGCAGAATTTGACTAATAACAAGATTTCCAATACCAGAGTGTTAACATTTAACAGAATGCTCCAGTTAGCAGCAAAACAGAGGTGTCTGAGGCTGTACTATCTCTGTGCTGCAGCCTCAGTGTCTCATTTTTGCTTCACTTCAGGAATTCTCAAGCACATGGCTGCTCACTCAGTTTAGTTATTCCTGCTATATATTCTCCCATTTTTACTAATCAGAGTTTTAGGACAGGAGTGCCATTAGACAGACAACAACCCCTCACCTCCTTCTCTGGCTTGTGGAAATGCTTGACAATACCATTAACAGCTTCACCAATAGCTTCTTGTATCTGACCAGTGTTTAACTCTGCAAAACACAAAAATATATCCAGTTACAGCTGCAGAAATTGTACCTGTGTGTGAGGGTTAAGGCACAGCACAGAGCACAGCAGAGGAGCACGAACCAATATAACTCATTCTGTTAGGGAAACAGAGCTGGGCTGTGGGTAATGGAAACCCAAATCTACTTTTATTTATTGTTGAGGAGGTAGGAATGGAGATGGTTTGGTTTTGTATTGAAGCTAATATTGTGGTGTTTCAAAACACCAACAGTGGAAAGGGTTTTTACATATTACGTGAATATGTAATATTACGACCCAAAGCTAAGAAAAAGAGCTGTGCTTTGTTTAGGACTAACAAATCTGGGCATCCTGGAAATACTTCCTGTGGTAATTTTGCTGCAAACCCAAGTATGGTTGGGAACAAAGTTACCACCTTTGGAGTAAGACAACCACAGAACACTGATCTCAACAGCAAACAAAGAGAAGTCCGTGAATAGAAACCACTTGCAAGATTCTTCATCCATGAAGGACAGACAGAGAAAAGGCAGCAAAATTCTACCTTCCTCCATAGCATTCATTCCACAGGTGAAGGACAATACAAAAAACACCACTGGACCAGGAGCACAGACACATCTGCCATCTTTTCAGATTTCAAAACTTCAGCAGACAGAACAGGATGACATTCCAAATTGTAATTTGGAAGTTAGCTAGAGTTCAAGCAGGACACTGGGCTGAGTTTCACAGGTCCTCTCCAAACTCCAGTTGTGTTTGCAAGCCCTCAGGTGATGATGCAGAACAGGACAAGACAGACAACCCCCAGCACTCACTTGGCTTATTGTTTGGTGAGATAGTGACCAATCTCCTGATCATGCTTGGAGACTGCTGCAGGGGAGGGGTCCGGCACTGCCGCTCCTCAGCCTCCGTGTGCGAAGTCAGCAGCTCTCCCACCAGGATCCTCTCCAGGCTGCCATCATCCATTCCCTTCCCAAGCCACCTTCCACAGGGAAACCTAAGAACACCAAGGAGATAAACACATGGATCAATCCAGATTCAATTCCATGCCAAAGACTTTCAACTGCAGTTGCCTAAAGCCCAAATCCTGCTAGCACAGTTATTAGAAAGACTTCATTCATCCAGGAACAAATAACAAAGTCTTGGCTTTGGCTTTTGCCAGCAAAAGTAAAACAGCTTTTCAGTTCCAAGTTTGTGCTGAGTGTTGCAGTAAATGATCCATCCACAAAGCAGATTTTGCTTTAGTCCCATATGTAGCATATGATTTGAGGAAAAATGGGTAAAAGGGGAAATCCTACCACGCCCCATAAAGGTGAAGAAATGCAGTGAATACACTACATAGTGGGCCAGCTGCAAAACAACCCCACAACCCAAACATATGCTTAAATGCCAGAACACCAGTACTTCTACTGAACTGGGGTATTAAATCAGACACTAGAAGGCACACATGCTCATTTGCTCATTATCACTTTCTCTGAACCAATGTTGATGGTTTAATCAGCTTAATTGGAAAACTGAACAGCCTCCAAAAATAGAATCTTTCCTCTTCATTTAATTATAAATGAACTGGCATGGAGAGCTGAGTGGACTTACCCGCCAGTTTGACATCAACATGAGCCTGACAGTTTCTCTAAACAAAAGACAGGTCAGCAAACTATGCTGCATCTAACACAAATAAAATTACTTCTCACTGAAAATTTCATCCCTTTATTTTCCCCATGTAAACACAGCTTTCTAACACTCATAAGGCCTTGTGCTCCAGCTTGTGTCCAAAGGGGTCTCTCTAACACCTGGAGTACCCAGTTTTAATATAAAATACCACCTGTATTTGGTGAGCAGCAAGCTCTGACTTGCTGTTTCTTCCTCGGGCTCAAGGCAGATTATTTCTAAGCTGCACAACAGTCAACTCACCCTCTCCACCAACAGTCTGATATGAGACATGAGCATTTGCAAACTGCAAACCCTGTTTGAATTCATAAGAACCACGATTTGTTTAATGCCAGGAGCCAAACAAACTTTCTGTGCCTTCAGGTCGAGGCAACTGTAGACACAGAGTCCCAGGAGATCAGACCTTTCTAACCAAACAAGCCCTACTGTGCCAGCTCCCTGCAGAAATTCTACTTACCCCACATGAAATGTCAGGATGATACTTACTTGTAAGTATGCCCTGTTATTTCATTTCTGACCATAACATATTCCACAAGCCACTTGGCATACAGCCCTGAATTATCATGTCCTATTTGCACTGTGGTCAGTTTTCCCAGGTTCTGGCACTGCAAATTAAACAAAGTTTGTCAGAGGAAACTGAAAGAAAGCAGCATGTTGGGGGAATAAACTATTAAAGAACATGCTCACACAGAAACTCAGAAATGTGGTTCCTGGTTCTGAGAGCATGATTGGTTCTGGGCTTTTTAGTGGTAGGCTGCTTTACTTGTTTTTGTTTGTTTGCTTGTTTTGTTAAATGCTATTTTGATCTGCACAGAGCACATCAGCTGAACTACATTTTTCAATTCAGTTTTACCCAATGCACACAACACACATGCAAAAATCAGAGCAGAATCACTTCTTTGTTTTCCAACAGAAGAGGATATGACACCTCCCACAGTTGTAACATAAAGACAGTCTTGTCTATCCCCTTGCACTAAGGAATTGTCAGTCATTTTGCCCTGCATGTTATTAAATATAGGTTAAATGTGCCGTGCACAGGCACAAAGTATCTGTGACTAACCATAAAGATAGGAAATGCATAGCAAGGTGGTACAGCAAGGGGATGAACAAACAGAACATCCAAATCGGGTTTTTTATCAAGTAACACAAACCTCAAAAGTCATTTCCAATATATTCCTGGGAATCTGCAGGACTCCTGTTTCACCCAGCTCTCCCGAAATACAGATCCAAGGATTGGCTGTGAACATTGAGCCACCGAGTTTCTTGCTGGGAACAATCAATATATGGTATGGTATCACTGCAAACACAAAGGAAAAAACACTTCAAAAATGAAGAAGGATAATTATGTAACCTCTTTAGTCAAGAGAGGGGCAAAAGATAAGTCATAAAACAGCACTGCAGTACCATGAAACGTTAAAAGAACATCAGAGATCCTATTTAATCAAGCTGACACTTGCACACTAAGCCCTGACTGACAATGAGGAAGTGTACACACATACAGCAGCCACTAAGAAGCAGAGCTGACAGCAGAACAGTGTCAAGTGAAGAAAGAAATTTGGATGGAATAATGCCTTCTTATGAGTGTAATCCCTTTTCATTTACCAACCTCACAACATGGCACAGAGATGGTTACTTATCCTCAGCTTAGTGTCAAGGCAGTCAAGACATGATATTCCTGTATCCAGGACTGCACTGAAGCTCAGCCACTGCACAACTCCCCCCAGGTCCCACTCAGGTACCAACTGCAGCCTTTCTTTACAGGCATGGATGGCAGCAGCATTCACTACCATGGCTGAACAAATCCAGTGAAAATACAGCACAATGCTCCAAATTTCTCTGTGCCATGTCACTCTTAGTTATGCTAGCTTTAGGATTTATCAATTTCTTGGAAGAACAAGCAATTTTTTCCCTTTCTAAATAGCACCATACATATGCTCAAATGCTTTCTGGTCCCCTGGTTTACCTGTGAGTAATTCCATGCAGTATCACCTGAGCTGCAGTCCCTCCTCTGACTCTAGAGGCATATGCTCTTCCACCACCCAGCATCTCCTGCACAGCCCTCTGATAACCAACCTTTTATAATAAAATCCAATTCTCTGAATGGTTACTCTGTTTCTTGGCTTTCTGCCCTTCTTTCATAGTGCATAAGCAGATTACAGTCAGGGCTTTTCAGCTGAGGTGTTTAATGCATTTCTCCCTCAGCATCTCCTCAGCTCTCAGTGCCCTCAAGAAAGCATTTGGTGGTTGGATTTTCTTAAAAGCCCAATGCTCGTGGCATTTAAGAATGAATTAAAATGTTTCCCTTTTTATTTTCTGTGCTGATAGTCCTAAAGTAAGTGACAATTCAACTGCATCCAGCAGACCAGATTTTCACGTTATCCAGAACTTGCCTGCAAGACCAAAAGCTATTTTGCTTGGATGTCTGTTTGCTTTGTCCTTCAGACACACAAGTATGAATCCCAACACCCCACCAAGGGTAGTCCTTTCACATATCCCACCCCCAATTTTATAAGCCTTGCTAAAGTCCTTCCTCATTTTGCCTTCCCAGGGAGGTCCTGTGGCATCAGGCACACAGATCTTTGAGAACTCTGTAACACAGTTAAGCATCAACAATAGCTTTGAAGTTTCTCTTACCCTTTTTAACAACTAAAAGGAAAAAAAAATTACGGTGAGGAGTTCTGCTGCAGCCCTCAATGGGCATTTCATTGCTACCCCAAACCCAGAGACAGGCATGCAGCAATGCAGCCTTAGCACAAAATAGGAAAGGTTTGTTTTCTTTTAATTCTCAGCATGTATTAATATTCTTACCTTGAGAGTGAACAACCCATACTGTGTTTATTTAGTATCATGCAGACAAGCCCACCACAAAAATTTCAGCTGAGAACTTAGCCCCATCTAAAATTATTAGAGCTATGTATTTTACTAAGTTAGAAACAAAAGTGACAAAGAGAGTCCACCAGAGAAGATCATGGAAACAGCAATACAGCACACACAGATGGATCCCAGGGAAAAAAAGCAGAACAATTACATTAGGACATGTTGCTCAAAGCTGTTTGGAATTTTGGACAAGGACTCAACCAAATCTGGGAATCAGAGCTGCAGGGAAAGCAAATACTTACAGATTGTTGTGAAAACATTGGTAAAGCAAAAGTAATCAACAGCATTGAATGACAGGAGATGATACAAGAATTGTTCTTTCTCATCATCGCAGCGCAGGAACGCGTAACGCTTGTAGAGTTTTCTGACAAAGCAAAACACATAATCTGTCACAGTAACAAGAAGCTTTCAGTGAAATGTTTTCTACTGTGCAAATTTATTAGGTACACTGTGAATAATGGGCAAGCAATTTCAAATGAGGAGTGATACTGGGAGAGTCAAGAGTTTTCAATGATACATTGACTCCCTGCAAGGCTGACATCTCCAAAGTGAATCAGTCCAATTCTCATTATCTTCCACCCCTCTACAGGTCTTTCTCCCACCCAAAAACATCCCAAGATGGAAAAAGGAATTTTGCATTTTCTTGAAGAATTCTGACTTCTTTTGACCATGTAAAATGACAGAACTGAAGTAAAGACAGTTCTCCTAAGTTAATTCTGAGCAGAGGGTGCCATGGGAGAGTTCTCCAGCACATGATGTATGACAGAAGACTGCTCTCAAAGGACATAAGGCAAAAACTGGGGCTGTCTGCTTGTATTTGGCTATAGGTGATCACCCAGGGCCTACAGCAAACTGCACATTAATCCAGGGAACAGTTTCAATGTTGACAGTACACAGCTCCTGACATAACCCAAGTAATAGGCAAGCAAAGGTGGCAACCAATAAACAATACAAGTGTTGGGAATAATCATAAAAGAAGAGCATGCCAAATTATATCAAAATCCAACTGATGCTGCAGGAATATCTAAACCCTCAAGAATGCAGGTATTAGGTATTAGAAATGCTGACAGAGCTGTGGACAGGTTGTTCCTGCCAGGAACATCCTGACATCCTCCCCTCAATTTCAGGTATCAATTTACAAAAAAGTCAGCAAGTCACAAGAGAGAAACTTGCAAAACAAATCTACGATAATCAACATACAGGCATGTTCTCACATAACAAACCTAACACTAGAGACAGACAGGAAATGTTCAATGAAAATAGAGAGACTGAACCTTAAATTAACCTAACCTGCCTGTAGCCACAAGAGTGGCAAAGCCACAAAAGTCTCACAGGTGCCCATTTGCACAATCTGAATCACGTGTTTGACAGCTTGTCAGGGTATGTGCTGTCCTGTCTCTTCAAAGGGTAAGGTTTCTGTTTCCCTGGACACATAAAGGTCTCAGGACAGTGAAGCCATGTGATTTCTCCCAGTTCCCTTTGCAGACCAGAAAGAAACCAAACATGTTACATTTTCCTTATATTTGTTAAAAAATGTCAAGAGAATGAGATAATTAAAATACCTAACAGCTGCTTCAAAAAAGAACAACACACAATCTTGTTAACTGTAAAATGGCAGAAGTTGCACCATTACTTTTAGTACCTCACTGAACTCAGCACTGCTTCCTCCAAAAGCAGGTGGGGCACACTATCAAACCATACTCCCTAGAACAGCTAAGTAGGATATCTAAATATGCAGCACAAAGCACACAAGATTACAGAGCACTGATGTCATCCTGCACAAGTTGCTCCTTTGTTTGTCATTTGCATTTTAAACATACTTCTGCTGCAGTCTCGCTCTGTTCCAGAGAATCAGAATCTGCCTGGTAGATGAAGAGTACACTGGCCAGTGTTAAAAGAGGTTTTTTCCTTCTCTTTTGTGGGGGTACATGGAGTGTGGTGGTGTGTGGAAAGTCCTCTCACAGCACTTGCTCTGCATGGGACAAGCACTGCTAAATTTAACCTGATCCAAACTGTTGACTTCACTGGAGAGGCTTAACCTTAATTTGGAGATACAGGTAGATTTATTAGCTGTCCTCACTCTGCCCTTCAGCTTTTTCTTATTCACTGAAGGCCACAGCTTCATCAGAAACTCCAACATAATACAAAACAAGGCAAATCTCAAATAATTAGCTGTTGGGGTTCAGGGGGACTGGGGAAGAAATTCCTTGGAAGATGGTGAGTGAAAGGAGAAGAAAGGAAGAGCAGACAGCATAGGTTAAGCTGTCTCCAGAAAGAAGTCTTCAATTAAAGTTAATGACAATTACTATGGCTTTAATTTCCACATAGTAAATACTGTATGTGACTATTATGAAAGCAAACCACTGTATGTTGTGAAGCAGGCTATAAATGTAAAAATGCATGTGAAGAACCCCAGCATTGAATCCTAATTCCCCAACAGCTCACACACTTGGAATGCCAGTTTGTTCCATGACCTCTGCACACAGCTAAGCAGATGCAAAATTTTTGATTTTTGAAACCAAACAAATACATAGATTTTAATTTTTTTAAAAGCTTTGCCCAAGAGAAACCATCTTACTTTGTGAGTTCATGATCTGAAAGCAACTGTTTCAGATGCCTAGAAAGCAACTTCTTTTCCATGGAGAGGCGAACCCAGGCTC
>VZTT01006477.1:0-29362 GCA_013400855.1 Buphagus erythrorhynchus
AAGAGATGTGGGAAGAGAGGTTACCATTGAGGACTGCGGCAACAGAAGTTCTTGAGTACCTCAGCTTTCCTCTCAGTCATTGTTACCAGCATTGTCTATCAGGGGACACACCTTCTCTGACCTCCAAATGATCACACAGGCAGCAGGGTAGCACTGTAGAAAAGTTCCTGGGTGTCTTGTTCTCAATGAGCCAGCTGTGCACACTGGCCACAACCAGGATCAACAGCACCCTGAGCTGTCCAGGAGCACAGCTAGTCAGCTGAGAGAAGAGATTATTACCATCTCCCTGCCACTACAATATTAGACTATTGCATTCAGTTTTGACCTCCATAGAGGAAGTGCATGACAAACTGCTGGAGCAAGTTCAGTGGAGAACCACGAGGGTGTTTAGGGGTTGGTGCACTTTCTGTGAGCAGAGAAGGCTGAGGGAGCAGGGCTTACTCTGCCTGAAGAAGAGACAGTTTCCAGGAGATCTCATAGCACCCCTGTAGAACTGACACAGAGGTTTTAAAGAGGATGGAGCAAGGTTCTTTACAGGAGTGCACACTGTAAGGACAAGAGACAAAGGGCAGAACTTCAAACTAGGTGTTCAGGCTGGATTTGGGGAGAAACCTCTTTACCCTAAAGGCATTCAAGCAGAGGAGCAGGTTGGTGAACTTGTCCTGCCTTTCTTTTCAACATCGCTTGTCCTCTTGAAATGTCTTTCCTACAATCTGGGAAACTACCTTATAATCATATCAGAATTTGACTGTTTCAAAAGCCTGAGGAACTAATCAATTAGTCCTTTTATAAAAAGGTGAGAATGCATTAAATTAACAAATAATTACATACACTACTGAATCACTTACCAGGGCAGGTAGTTACAGGGTTTCTTTGATAGAAGACATAGAATGGTGGTTTTTATAGTTGGGATGTAAATTAAGTGTGAGATTTTGGCTATTTTTTAACAACTGACTCTCCAGATACGTATTTATAAGCTGTAACACAGGGGCAAGAACTAAACTTTTTGTGCTTTAGCTTCCCATCTTATCTTTGAGCAGCCTGTACAACCAGTCAAAACAATCTAAACCGTCCAACTGTTGTCTTCAGCCAAGTCTGCCAAAATATCTGCTGCCAGCAGACATGGAGTATGGCAGCAGTTGAAGGCTAGCTATCCTTTCCATTTCACATGTGTGGCACATCTGCTGCCCTAGACAGTAGAAAAAAAGTGAGGTTAAGAATTATTACTGGAGCTGTCACAAATGTGATATTTCATGAGAAGTGTTTTCTTCCCTCACGCAGGAGTTGTTGCTAGACAGGTTGGCATGCAGGAGTTGTTGCTTGACAGGCTGGTAACTGAAAGATGAAACAGACAGGATAAAACTACCACTTCTTAGGTATACCTTCATTTTTTTTTCATAAAGAAGTGCCTCACAGATGAAGACAAACAAAATTCTTTGAGCATCCGTTGTCTTTGTTTTGACAAGATTAGTAAGACAAGATTAGGAAAAAAATGTAAGGCCTCTGAAAAGAAAATTTACTTCTTTTTATATCTTGATAAACATTTTGTGGCACTTTGGATTCTATAACCTCATTAAACTCAAGTTATGCAACTCCAGGGCAGGCAGGACAGGAAAACAGTCATTTTTACAAGTTTCTTGGCTTAGTAGAGGTGTATTTGGTAAATGGAGCAAGCTTTGCACCTTGGATATTCTGAACATTTTGTAACCTTCATGTACTCTCTATATCTAGGGAGAAAACATACTGTGAAAGATAGAAAGCCTTGAATGCAACCGAGAAATAAAATTTCTGGTACATCATCCCAAATTTATGTACAAGATTAAATAAGTTTGATGTAGTGTCAATATTGCATCATGTTTTTATCCTTTAAGGAATACAGTTAATTATACCAGAGCTTTCTTGACGTTCAGTATGATGAAATTCAGTTAATTCTTTCATGAAGCAATTTTTTGTAAGCAAGCTTTGAAAAACCTGACAATAAATAATCACGCCAGATCCAGGTGGGATCCAGAGAGGATTTTAGAAGACTGTATGAATATGGAAGTAGTGGGTGAAAAGCAGATGGAGCAGTGCTGGTTTTTAGTGGACTGTCCTGGCCTTCCCATTTCCCGGTTTCTCAGAGAGCTACAAATAATTTCATCCATCCACCCACATGATGGGAGTGAGAGTCATTAACTTCCCAAATGCCAGATAATCTTGTTAAATTTCTGTTTCTATAAAATATGTTCTGTACCTGTTGGTGAAGTGTGAAAGTGTGAAATTCAATGGTACCTATCTCATAGAACCATCAGCAAAAGAAGATTCATTAAGTAAGAAGTAATGAAGATTCATTACTTGAATCTTCTATATTGTTGACTTCTGTTTTCTGAATTGCCTTCGTTATCACAAGGAATTGAAAGAGAGGAATGACACAAACCATATGTGGAGGTTGAAAAAGAAAGTTTAAAATAAATTGTGGCTTCTAAGTATTTAAAACACAGGAGCTGCTTTGAAAATGCCCTCCTGTTGGCAACCAGCAGGGAAGAAGAGCTACAGGAAGGTTGGTTTCATTTGGTTTAAAGCAGCATGTCAATATTTGGAAATTGAGGGATAATGCTGTTTTGGCTCATGAAAGGAAGTGGCTCATGAAGTATCACCTTCCTAAACAAGAGAGGTTTCAGATTTACAGTTTTTTCACCTCTCCAAGTTGATGATATCTACATCAAAATTAAATCCTGAAGTTCATTTAAATAGGATACCTTTTTTTTCCCCTCAAATCTTACAGCTGAAGAGACAACAAAAGTATTAGATTATGTTTGTGCACTCTCTATCTTGCAATGAAAAACAAAAAAATTCAATTTCTTATACCCACACTACAAAAAAAAAAAAAAGGTAAGTGCTTAGCACATAATTAATGTTTTTTTTTTTGCTTCATAATAGCCCTACAGTTACTCCCTGAAAAAAGTCTTTAAAACAACTGTTCTAATCATACTAGTAATAAATCAAGTGCTGATTTTTTAGTTAAAAGCACCAACTGCCCCTGAGTAAGGGAAGAAAAAGCCCTGCTATGGAAAGCCAACAGAAAGTTCTGGGTCAGTTCCGAGTTATGCAGTAAGATATGGTATGTCTTTCAACTTTTTATTTGATTCTTTATTTAGCCAGATTAAGAGACTATACCTTTTCAGATAAAGGTTATAATAAGGAACACATTAGACTGCATAATGTAAACAAAATTACATATTAATGTTTATATATCAAATATATGCACACTTTTCACGTAGGTACAGAGTTTCAGAAGAGAAGAAAACCCTTCAGTTCAAATTCATCCATCTCTTATGGGGAAAAAAAACCCCTACAGAGATCCCATCAAGTAATACATCTTTATTTGACCAGAATCATTATAGTCATCTGTAGTAACTATTTAATGAAAAGGTAGATACACACAAGCAGACATAACTGCAGAACTCATATTTTATTTTAGCATTTACACGTCCTACTATTTCAGGAGTTTCTCTTGTTCTGCTAACAAAACTGAGAATTAGTAAATAATAAGCCATACCAGTACTGAAAGTAAAGAAAACGGTGGAACAACATAGCAAAGTCGAGAGATTGAAATTTTAGGCCCAGCAAACTAGCGAATATAATGATATGACAGGCAAATTATTTGTGCTTTAAATACACTGGTTTTTATATTTAATAGCTTATTTCCAGCTCTTAAGTTTTAGAACAAATAACTTCCTAACAGAGTACATAAGGGATTTGCTTAGAGTTAATGAATCACTTCTCTGGGAGAAAAACACCAACCAATCAACCAAAAAACCAGCTAGGGGTTTATTTATTTATTTATTTATTTATTTATTTATTGTAAAGGATTGCCAGTTTAACTTTTTTAGTCATGTTTTATCTCTGGACCTATGGAATGTGAAAGCAATTCTTATGAATAGAGTAGCATAATGCATTCTGAAATGCAAAATATGCAGAAATAGCCACATATGGAATAACAGATTGCTGTTAAGGTTTAGCAAGAGTTGCGCACTCTGAAAATAAAATGTCCAAATCTTGTTGTTAAAACCACATTGCAGTTTCTGATTCTACACTCTAAAAATGTATCAGAAACCCAGTGTATAAAGCACCATTTTTAAATGTATGTGTATATGTATAAATATATAGCATTATTTATTTCTCTGCCTGACAGAACTTCCATGCCCGGCTTACAGGATAGATCTAGTCCTTCACCAGCAAGAATGTAAAAAAATACCATGTATAGTAGTAGACTTCAGTGATATGCTCACACATGAGATTCTCCTTTGGCTGTGTCACTGGTGCCCACATGGATGACAGGAGGTCATGGTCTGAGGGCTTGACACAAGCACCCCAGATCAGAGGCTCCGGCAAGTAGCAAACCTTCTGAGACAGAGAGGTCAGCAAAAGTCTGCAGCCACCATGACTTGCTCTGTCCTTATGAGGTGCTCAGATGTCTTTTCTGACAAAGCTTGTTTCTGTTTATCTGTTTTCAGAGTATTGCACCTGAGTGCCTTCCGTTCATACCTACATGACCAAAAGGAGTCATTCTCCTATTGCAGGAGTCACAAGCTCCCAGCATTTCCACCTTGGGGGTCTCAACCTTCCCACCTTGTGAGTCCAAACCTATTACAGAGTCAGCATAACCTTTTAGATGTCCCACCTCTTAAGCAGCTGTTGCAGATAAATTCTTAAAATAAGACATCACTGTGGAGTTAAAGGGGTTTGTTGATTATTAAATCATTAAAAAATTATAATGAAATAATTATTGAATTATAATTAAGTTGTAATGTAATTAAACAACTACAGCCCACTGTTGTACAGGAAGAGCTGAATGGCCTCAGGGTGGGGCTACAGATGTATATAGTGTAATGTGGTTGATTTGTAGTTAACCTGCCTTGGCGCAGGAGTACAGCCACAGCAGTTTTAGTTTTGGCTAGTCCTGCTCAGAATGGTTCTGTTAGGTCCTGATAAGTTGTGGTCTAGACTCCTTGGTTCCTGAGAAGTCAATGGCCTGGCACAGTACTCTGGGTTTGCACAGCAGGGCTGAATGGCGGTGATGCCTAAATCAAAGTGCTATTCACTCAGCCAGAGTCCTGCACCCATCACTGCTGCAGAGGGCTCCAGCACTTACCTCTGCTTAGGCACCTCCTTGGAAGGATCCTGTTGCCTTTGTGCTCATTCTCCCTAGTGCTATGTGGTGTGCTGCCTTCTCCTGTAGCTTCTGCACCAGACAGCTCTGTACCTGAGTTCTTCACCTCAACCTCCCCAGTATCACCCTGGGAAGAGGCATCTGGCACTCCATACAACCCTACACCTGCAGGGCCCACCATGTTCTCTTGGAGCAGCATCTGGGCTAGTGCTAAGGAGCATGTTATCATGCTGGCTCCAGCACAGTCTTCAGCAGTTCTTCTGTGCACCCTTGGTGTCCCCTGTAATGGGAATGCTGTGCTAAAGCCAGCTGCCCCTCACCAGCAGATCACTGCTCTCCTCTGGTACAGCTGAACAGAAGTAAACAGCCCCTGACCAGGAACGCACTGACTTGAAGCTGCTGTGTTCCACAATAAAGAAAACAGAAGGAGGGGCAGCAGTGTATCTCTGCCTGTGAAAAACAAGAACTGGTCAGTTATGTGCCAAGTCCCCATTTGCTGCCCCTGGTTACCACTACATTTCTTTCTTCTGTTCTGTTAACAGTTTGTAACTAAAATGGGTTCTGTTGAGTGCAGCCTATGGTTGATTAATGGAAAGATAATTCATGTGAATGCTGCTGGTTTCATAGGTGTTTATTTCATTGAATAATGTGGAATAGGAGAGGACTCTGTAGCTCAGAGCAGGGGCAACCTTAAAGTTAGATCTAAGTTCAGTATTAACACAGTTCCCCACATTCTTCTAGCAGAACTGTTGGCTTGTTTTATCACCTTGTTATGCAGATAAAACTTTACAATGTGTAACTCAGTTCAAGATTTCAGAAAGAATGTGAGTTTTCCAATCCATGCTGCAAGTAAAACAATTAAGAACTTGCTGGTGTGGTCTGTGACATAACTGGACAGGACCAGCAGGCAGTCATTGATATAAATGCTCAAGCTGTGCAGGGCAGTCATTAGCTTGGGCAACAGTGTGACATTTCAGAGGGTCAGCTAGGGAAGGAAATGTGGCAGTGACCCTTATTATTGCCGAATTGATGTCTTTAAATTCTCCATGAGAAAGATAGGAGCATCCAGCTTAAAAATGGGCCTACCACTAAGCTAACAGCAATCCTGCACCTGCGCATTACAATATGGGAAGAGGCACTAGCACCTCCAGCACCAAAACTATGATGGGCTTGGAGAGAAGCTGAAAGCTCATCCCAAATCCAGGGACACGCCTGCAGGCTGGTTACAGGACAGAATAGCCATGAATCATGCAGATTCCCACCACAGACCCTGACATCCTGGAAGCCTAAGCACTGGAATGTTGAAGTGCATTAGGAATAAAAAAAGGCGAATGAGATTTCACTGGTGGAAATGAAGCATTGAGGGCCTGGTAACACTCAAGTTTCATAGGAGATCCCATTGGATAGCTTTCTCTTGGCACAATCACAGCTTTTCATTAAGGTCTCTGGTAAATGAGGCAGTCTGTTCACTGAAGAGAGATTAACAATAAAGGTACTATTTGCACATAGAGCAGTAGTAGAGGATTTCCTGCTCTCATGACATCTAGATGTTTTGCTCAGAAATGGGGTAAAAAAGCCCACCAACCTCTGTCTTCCTTGCTATGTTATCCCCTTGTTCCATGTTGGCACTTTTGGAGTTTCCTCCCAAATTTGCCCTAAACCAGGACAAGTTTAAATAACATTTTGAATATGGGTTGTTTTCAGATGAGCATTCACAGGAATCAAGTTGGGGTTAAAGTCCTCTACACCATTCCAGATATGCAGGGAAATACACTGGTCAGCAAAGACGTATGCATTTACTGTTAGTTGTATCATTACTCTTGAAAGGGACAAGAATAATCCTTCCTCTTCTATGGTGCAAGCAGTTTTTCCTTCTCCTGCTCCATGCAGCAACTATAAGCTGATCAGAGATTATCTACTTTGGAAGAAATTCTCCAAAAGCATTACACAGTCTGCTGCTGAAGGCACAGTGCTGACAGTGAAGAGTTTTACTTGTCTCAGACAATTTATTCTTTAATTTTGGGTACATAGTCCCATCCTCAAGTCCCTTTTCTTCATTTCCTGTGGCACAGTCGAACAAATGCTTTTATTCTGCAAGAAAACAGTATTATTCCTTGACAGTACACTTGTTTCTACTCGGGACTGAGAAAGAGGATCTGAACTCCCAAGTCAATGCCCTCTCACGGGTAGAGTGACAACGAGCCTCCGCTAAACCCTGTTTAACCAGTAGATGGCAGAACTTAAATCTTTGTTTTGCTGTGGAAATCAAAGTTCAATAAATGTTGCTGCAATTTTCTGAAGACTCATTTAAAGAAAGACAATTAAGTAAACCCGTGCTAAGACCAGAAGCAAATCATATGTATTAAAATATGCCGACCACAGAATTTCCGTTAGAAGATGCACAATCATCTAATTAAAGAGGGAGATGCAGTAGGCCCTCACTTAGTTCAATAACCAGAATCTACTATGGTATTTCTGAGAGGTCTTCTGGGAGCTTTAAAACTCTGTTTTCAGGCCTGTTCTCCTGTTGCACACTGGCAATTTGAACAGCTTAAAATAACCATGACTAGTGATGAAATCTCAGCATGAACTCCTTCATGGGCCACCCAACATATTTTCCTGTACTCAGGACAAGCTGTAGGCCATAACCTGCAAGCTACCATCTCATCTTCAGTTCATTCACAGATGGCTTCCTGGAGTCAGGAATGCTTTTACTGAGTGTTGAATTCATTTGAATATGTAAATTCATATTGTAGAACATAATATGTTAAAGGACATACCCTTAAGTGCTGCTTATGGGGACACAGCACTCCAGGGCAAACCTCATCAGGCCTTTTCATTATACTACAGAGAGCCAGGAAAAGCAGGATACATGCAGACACTTCTTTTTGATGACAGCTCCAAAGCTCTGGGTCCTCTAGGCTGCCAGCTCAAGTTTATTGCCTCCCCATCAGCCCTATCCTAGCCCAGTTTGAGACTGATTGCAGCAATCCTGTGCAGCAATCCTGTGATTGCTGCAACCTCAGTGATCAGCTGAGCCTGCATGGAAGATTGCTAAAACACTGAGGGCTACTGCTGTATGTTAAAACTTTATTGGCTGTAATAAGCTTAAAGCTATCTCTTGGGAATTCAAAGTATTTGTAACTTCTTGATAGGATCAGAAAGAGTGAAATATGTTGAGAGACACCATAGTGAAGTCAAATAGGAATTGAACAGATATGATGTGCACCCTGGACTTCTAGGACATTGGTGAATAACCTCAAAGAACATTCCAGAGGGAATCTGATATTAGACCAAGCTTCTTGGAAATGGATATCAGTAACACAGAAAGGACAAAGGACTGACGCATAGTTCCACATCTGTTGTGAAATAATTTCATAATTCAAAAACCCTAAAAGCACTCTAGGATGCACGTGACTCCAACATGAAAGGCATTGTTATTCTTATTTGCATCCATCTTCACTGCAAGAACAGAGGATAATTTTCTTTAATCCTGATTTAGCACAATGCACAATTGTCCAAGAAAACTGTTGGACATCCTTGCATCTGATCCTAAACCCAAGAACTCATTTCAATAAACATCTTCCTTACAAACAATGGATTTAATATGGTTCTCACCTCCTGGCAGTCTTGGGAGATAGGCAAACCCACACATTTTTAGTCATGTGCTAAATAAGACACGTTATTGTAAACTCAGCCCCAGTGACAAGAACGCTCAAATGCTCAGATGCTGGGAAAACCAGCAATAACATTCCAACAGCATTGCCATAAACATTTGAATGAACAGCCTGTCTTCCAATCCCATGACAGCCTCTGGGTCCTTACCAAGAATCAGTAGAGGCTGAAGCAGTTCTGCCTCTATTTCTGGGATATAAAATCTTCCCTTCTACTGTCAGTCTCAGGGGCCTTCCCTCCCCACAGAAGAGAAAGTACAAACCTTGCAGATAGTCACTGGGAAAAGTCAGAGCTGAGGTATGGATTTCCCATTTCTGTTGCTGACCTGCTATTTTCACTACTCTTTGTTTTTTGTCCAGGAAATTTTAGGTCAATCAGATTTTGCAGCAATTGCTTTGGTATCTAGGTATGGAGAATTTTATTAATGATTCAAAACTTAGTGATACACATGGACCTTGGAAGTCTGTTCTGTTAGAAACAACAACAACAACAATAACAACCAAATTAAAATTTTAAAATTTTCTTTTTAAAGGAAGTGACCCAGAGAAGCATTACAGGACTTAAACCCACACAGAGGAACATAATTGAAATGCTTTTATTGCTATTAATAAACATATACAAAAATAAAACTTCTATCCAATAATGAAACATCTAAAGCTATAAGAGGTTTTAGAAATTCTCTTGCTTTTCAGTCTGTCAGAGTCATCTACTGTTCTGTGATGGCATGTAGAAACATGGGCTTCCACCTTCAAGAGTCAAAAGCAAAACGACAAACATAACTGTTCTGCCAAACTCAGTTTTAGGAACCTCTCTGGCCAAAGATTTGAAAACAATATTATGAATTAATATCCTGTTCCATATTAACCATTTGGTAAAGCAAATAATATGTTCTAAAAACCAATACAATTCCAAAAGAAGAACTTAGTGCAAGTGAATTACTCCATGTGGTATTTATGCTGAACAGAAAACAGGTCAACCTGGAAGAGATTTTGAGCAATAATTCAGAAGTACTGTATGTTGTAGATTACAGGCTATTTAGAGGTATCAGGTCAGAGAATAGCAGGTTTAACTACAGAGAGTCCCTAGAAGTCTTAACTGTTCCAGTGAAATCAGTAGCAGATATGCCAAAGCCAGGATTTCCATATTTAGTTAAAAAAAAAAAAAAAAAAATTCCTGCTCAGTGTATCTTGTTTGCTAGATCTTGGGGTCCTTCCCACTGATTTCTTCTGGTCTGACATTTTCAGCTGGACAGTGTATGTAGGCAGGAGGATCTGTCAGCACAGGTCAGTGTGCAGTAATCCAAGCCACAAATATCCAGGTGAGACATAATGGGCATTTTCTGTGTTTCATCCTTCTTTACAAGTAGAGCTAAGTACTTCCATTTTCTCTCACCTGAGACTTGCTTCTCTGCAGCAAAGCCAGCAAGTAACTCAGTTTGCTCTTAGCCTAACCTTTCTTCAGGTAAAAACAAAATATTACTGATCTTCTTTTACTGCAGCTGTCAGTGGTTAGCATGTCTCCTGAAAGTGCTCTCCACGACCTTACCAAGACTTGCAGAATATTTACATTTCTTACATGCAACTCCTCTTTACTATGTGTACAATTATTTTCCTGGAATTAGATACATTTTAGTTTACTTAATTGTTAAGGAAAGTTTCCTGTCTGACCGTCCAGGAATCACTCTGGCAGGCACACTCCGACCACGTGAGCTGGAACAGAGGTCACTTTACAGTGGGTGGCTCCCGTGAGCTGAGGGGTGCCCTGTTTGACTCCCTACACGCCCCACTCGCACCCAGTCAGACCAGGTTTCCTTATGGGCTGCACCCCAGGTTTCCCATGACAGTCTCAGACTCCTCGATTCTTACCATGGTTTAATCATGGTGCAGTGACAAAATAACAGCTCAGGCTGGTGTCTCCTGAGCAACGCAAACCCTGAGCTTTTATACCTTCACAGTCTAAGTGTGTGAAAGTCTGGGGTCTTCCAGCTGAACCACTGGCTCCTGCTGTGTCTCTCAGCGTCTGCTCACCTAGCTGGGCCACAGGGTTCTGCAACCTTTGTTGGATCAATGTCAGTTCCTAGCCTCTTACTTCTGGCTCCTGCTATCCAGAGCTCAATGTGCAGCTCCAACCGCAGCTGCACCCCAACTACTAGCACTGAATGTATTCCTCAACATTATTCAGGCTCAAACCATATACTGTTCTACTGGGAACACACTGGACACTGATAAACTATCCACGGCACTCAGCTATGGGGGTGATGTAAATTATGTCCTCTAGGATGTTCTCTACTCTGATATTTTTCTTTAATATTGACGTCATGATATTGATCTTGACCAGCTTGTGAGTAACAGAAACAGTAACTTTCTGCCAACAGTCAGGCCAATCAGCTTTCCGGCTGCCAAGAGAAACAACAGGAGGTCCCACTTCTATTGCACTGCCACGAGGATGAGGATGCACTCCTGTGTGTCCCGGGCAACACCTGTTCGCTTCCAGGCCCAGCCTTCACTGACAGCACCTCTGGACTCCTCCGAAGCCTGAGCGAGCGCTCGGGCTGTGAGCACGTGGCGCGCTGACGGCCGGCACAAGGCACACGCCGCTGCCCATGTCACGATGCCCGTCTTTCCGATGATTCTGCCCGCAGCAGATCTGGCCTTGACCTCGGCACCACCCTCTTACCCACCCCTCCGCACTCAGAGCGCTCCCTCTCCTCCTCCTCCTCCATCCAGGGAAAGGGGCTGGCCGAGGAAAGCAGCGGCTCTCTGCAGGCCAGGGCTGCGGGCGGGAGGGAAAGCCCGCCCAGTCCGCGCCTCCGCCGCCCGGCTGGCCATCCGCTCGTCCGTCCTCCCTTCCCTCCTCCCGCCCGGGCGGCTGGCGGCCATCCCGCCGCTCCGGCCTTGAGCGCGGGGCGGAGCCCGTCCGCCACCGCCCCTTCCCTCGCGCTGAGCCCGGCGGCCCCTGACGGCGAGCGGCGGTCTGTGCTCCTCGCTCCTCGGTGAGTGCGGGCCCCCGCCGCCTCGCTTCTCCCCCGCCCGGCGCCGGCCGCTCGGTTGCCTGGGAGCCGCTTCCCGGCCGCGGCGTTCCCGTTCCCGTTCCCGGCGGCCACGGGGGAAGGTGGCGGGGTGGAGGGGCAGCGCCCGGACGGGTGCGGGCCCGGGCGGAGGGCGGGGACCGGCGGCTAGCAGGGCCCCGCGGCAGGAGGGGGGATCCTGCCGTCTCCCGGCCTCACGGTGGGGGCTGGAAAGCGTCGTTGGATGCTGCGGAGGGAAGGCGGCTCTGGCGGAGCAGCCCCTGCGAGGCACCGTCTCGTAGCAGGGGCGGCTCCGGGCCCCGGCCGGCGAAATCGGGTCTCTCCAACACCCGGCTTGAGGCCGGCTCATAGCGGGTACAGGGGGCAGCTGAGAAAGAGGAATAGGTTTAGCTCGAGAAGAGCGGGCGTGGAGCAGAGCTTGTGCTGCCCTGTTCTCATGTAGATTAAGCTTTAACATTGATTTTCCTCCTGGAACTACTCCAGCCTTGTCTATTAGTATTTCAGTAATATCTAAGTAGTAGAGAATAGTGCGAAGTATACATATCAAGCACACAGCAACTCCTCTGTGTTGCAAAAAACCTCAGTAGGTCTGCAACATAAGTGGAACAGGGAAGGGATGGAAGAAAATAATTGGAAGGTGATGCTTATGAAGTGTCAGGTATTAATAATTTTGGGTGAAAAAATAATCTGTTTCATGTTCATGATACAGACAGCAGGTGCAGGTGTTCTGTAACCGTCCTGGAGGTCGTAGCACAGATGCAGGTATTTGCCTTCTAATTTAACTTGACTTAGGACTGTGGCTGTGGAGATGTCCAGTTTCAGTAACTGGATCAGGTATATGTTTGGATTGGTCCCTGTTTATGTTCAGTATGTTTCCATGTTTCATAACATTACCACAGTTCCCATTTATTTTTTAACTGGAGGTTGTACTTTGATATCTAGTTTCCACCTCTGAAGCTAGTGAAGGTGGGGGGAGGGGGACAAAGGGGAAGATGGAGAGGTCTGGACTTTACTATTTTTTAGTATCAGCAGGAAACTTGGTCTAAAACAGAGGATTCTCTCTCCAAACAACTGGAGTTGAATTAATATCTCTGAGCACTCAGTGCTGTTGCTATTGTTCAGACTGGCTTTATCAATCCACAAAACCGAAGTAAAGGAAGACCACCCTAGAGAAATATTAACATTGGAATGTTTATTTAGTAATGCTTTGCTTAAAAGCAATTGTGCTTCATCAGAATGTCCTAATAAACTTCTGGGGATTGTTACTGCTTCAAAGAAAGTAAGAGGAGTGTAATGGGCATAGAGTAAGAAGTGCAGTTGAGTCTTGTGCCTTCCAGGATCTGTGGTGTGTGTGAGGAGTTATTAGGAAAATTATCAGTACTTTACTTATCTCAGACTTTGTAAGATAGAGGAGATTCCTGAAGAAGCTTTCCACATAAAAAGAAGTCTGATCACTTAGCAGTGCTTTACAGAGTATGTAATGCAGACTATTGCTGAATTGAAAAGACCATAGGGCTTTCAAACTGCAGATTTTTGTCATATCACATTTGTAATTTAGCACCTTTCTTTCTCTCTAGTTGTCTTTGGCCAGAGGATGATACACTGCAACTTTGATACTATTTCTGAAGTTTTTATAGTAATGGTGGAAGAGCCAAAACAATAAATGCAGAAAATTAGAGAAGAAATAACATTTGAATAGTAAGAAATGGAGCAAATCTCTTTTGCTAGTGTTTTCCAGCATAGACTCTCACTGTAGAATTGTAAGTGAGAGTAAGAGCTGGAAATTTGCTCCCTCCTTGGAGTAGCAATCCAGTTAAGCTAACTGGAAAGATGTGAATTGAAGAGCAGTCCCTTTGTATCTTGAAATGTAGAGAAGGTAGAGAGAAGTCTTAATTGTGTGAAAAGGAGATAAATTTTTTCAGGGTTTTTGCCTTCACTGCTACCTTAAGAATTGATTAATTCAGAATATTTCCTCTAGGTATTTGGCATTTCCTTGAAAGAATTGGGACATCCCACAGCTGTAGGGTCAGGACTTCAGATACTTGTGAAAGAGAGTGTTAATTTTGGTTGTTTGGGGTTTTTTTTGCCTACCCTTTCTGTGTGGAAACTTATGAAAAAGTTCATTTAAAAATGTTTAGTGAAATTTAATTTGCCTCTCCAGGGAGCTTGGCCAGTAAACTCTGCTAACAGCTAATTTGAGTTTGTGAAATTGTATCAGGCATGCATTTGTTCACCTTACTGAAGCTGTGGGTGTTTGAAAGCTGGATTCATCTACACAGATAGATGACTAGCAGCTGAGATTGCAGGTAGCAGTTTTTGGTGTGAGAAAATTATCTTTATTTCCAGACCGCAAATTCAGGATTTGTCTTGAAATGGTGTGAAAATTTAGGACCCCATGGTGTCAGATTATTTCACAACAGAAGTAATCCTCTCATCAGTTCTTCATCCTGAAAGGAATCCTTCCGCCTACATATCTTCGGTAGCTCTGGAACAGTTCAGATTTCAAGTTGCAGAAAAGCAGTTTTAAGGTACAGAGAGAGCAGTTTATAGAGCTGGTATAATGGTAGTGGCATGAGTACAGAGCTGATTCACAATGCTCTCATTTTGTTTGCCTTTCTCATGCACCTCTGCTGCGTTTCTTCACCCTTCACAGGAGTCTTTTGAAACTAACAGACCAATACTGAGATGTCTTTTAATCCTGCCTTTTGAAATTGAACCAAAATTTCAGACCAAATCTTTGTATATATGCCCTGTATTCCACACTTCTTGCAGCACTTCCATGTCGGTTCTGTGTTTTTTCTAACACTGAAAGATAGTCCTTTGTTAAAACTGGTCCAAGCTGCATATTTGTTAATGAACAGTCTAAGAGTACTAGCATAGGGTAAAAAAGCAGCAAGTTTGTATAAAGGTAGGAAGTAGGTTAAAGTTCAGAGTTGCTCTTTCAGGAGGTGGGGAAAAAATTTCAGCACTTCATTTTTCAATGTCTGGTAGTCCCCAGATAAGCTTCCTTTTATTCTCGGGTGTAACGCTGCTCATTTTCCTGTAGCAAAAAAGGAAAATTAGTCTCTACTTTTATCTGGGACACTCAGTGGTGAGTGTGCTGACAAAGCATTCCCTTAACGCTTACACCTGCTTAATTATGATCTGGATTTTGTTAAGACTGGATTGCATTTCAGAGGCTGTCTGAGAGCACATGAGAGCACAGTACCTATGTGTGCTTACCTGGGTTACCAAGGTGAGGTGAGGTCTGTACGAGAGAAGTGTTTTGACTGTCCCTCTAAGCTGTTAGTGCACAATACCTGTGTTGAAGTGAGGGAGGAGGTAGCATGTGGCTTTCGGGAGGGATGACTTGAAGGAGTTTAATGTCTACATTTTGGAACTGGGCATGCATCTAAACTTACAGCTCACTTGGAGCTGGAGTTACTTAAAGAGCTCAATGTTTGATTTCACAAACTTGATCTCTGACCTAAACTTTCAGTTCCAATATGTGCAATACAGCCTTGCTAACAAAGTGCAATGGTCAGAATACTTGTGACAGCCTATGAAGTACACTGATTATGGGAATATGCTATTGGCAACCTATTCAGTGTATTGGAAGTTTAGCACTTTATGGATCTGAATAAGTAAGTATTTAGCATTGCAGTCAAAAGTTTCAGGCAGCAGGAGAAAGCAGGAACATCTGCAATCCAAAGCTCTGTCTGTTCCAGTGTTCCTCTTGAGCATTAAAGTTGAAAGGGGCTGCCTGAAACTTTGCCTAGAGATTGTTTAAGAAACCCTCCTTTTTGTATTACTGCATTTTTTCCAGTGTGGAATACTGGTGTAATTTATACCAGCGGAATAATTGCTCAGTCATCAAATCGTTAGTGGACGTCTCTTTAAGGATCTATATGTAATGATGGACTTTTCTGTGTAACGAAGAAACAAATGTTCTTCCGCCAGTCTCTCTAACCGCTGAATTCTCCCTGCTGTCCCTGAGCAGCAATGCAACAGTGTATATTTGTTACATAGTGGCCTTATCTGCCACAGGTAGAGTAAGTGTTGGATAGTAACAGCTCCCCTAAATCAAAACTAGAAACCTGTGAATATTGCAACAGTAGTTGTACTCATCTGTTCTTTGTACATCCAAAAGTAATTACAGCATTTTATATCTTTATAAAACAAGACTCTGCTTGTTCTACTTCTGGTGTTGAAGTCTATCCAAATGCTGGGGGCATGTGTGGGCTTGGGGTTTTTTTGCTTATGGTTTGGTTGAGTTTTTACCATTTCTTGTTGGGTAGGTGGGATTTTTTGTTGTTGTATTGTCATGTGTCTGGTCATCTCTATCTGTCTGTCAATTTACCCAGTGTAGCAAAAACATTTTTCTTAGGTAACCTGGATATTTAAACTAAAAAAAAAAAAATCCTGTCACACGTATTTATTAGGACTTTCTTTCTAAACTGACTTGAATTATAGATGGATTTACTAAGCGAAGTTTTACTACTTTAAACATCTGACTGATACTGAAGAGGTTGCTTTTCCATATCAAAAATGCAGACTTTTGCCAACATACTTAAATGGGTATTCTCCCTCCTTTGTATTTGGGCAAGATAAGCATGCACAGAACATGGTGCAATTCCAATATAATGGAACACACATGCTGGACCTGTTTAGAGATCTTTATTCATGGCTATGTCATCTACAACTTGGGTAAACTGGAATTAGTCATCAACTTTTTTTATGGAGACCCCCTGCTGAGTAGAATGTGAAACCATGAGAAAAGCTGTACAAGATTTAGAGGCTCGGGGGAATTGAGCAATTGCGCCTAATTAAAGAAATGCTGTTCAGCTATATGTAACTGCTAGGAATGTCACAAAGTGCATGCTCAATGCTGTGATGAAGTATTTATAACTCAATAGCTTGCTGCTCTGCTGCAGCTCCACTTAGATTTTTAAAGTTTCTTGCTTTTGCTAGTTGGAGGTACTTGTTGCAAACTTGGCAGCTAAGTACAGGTACTTACAGTGGCAGTCATTTGAGTGGACAAAACCAAGGGAAATAACTTGTGGGTGTAGGAGTGGTAATTGGAACAGAAGGTTGTAGGATCAGATTCAGCATGGATGAAAAATGTTGCATTTTTCAAGCAAGACCATGGATATTGCCTATGTCCTGCCTTATCACCAGGCAAGGACTTTTACCATGATGGTCCTCCCAGCTTCACCTCTTTTTTCCCAGTTTTCAGTTGGAAGTTTCATCACAGAAATATCATATTTTGTCATGTTTCTTCACAAATTTCCTGCAAGTTCCAGCAAGTCCAAGCCTTCCCCTTTTTCTTGATGACTGATAATACTATGTCTTTGCTTTGCCTGAGTGTAATCTTTTTTAGCATTTCTAGAGTCTGATAAAATGTTCAAATTAAACTGCTTCTTTGCTGAGTGTGTGCTTTCCAGCAATGGCCAGGAATTTACCCACATTTCAGGAAAAAGAGCATTTACTACTTGAAATCTCTTTATATAGGTGTTTAATTTTATTAAAAGATGTCTAAAATTAACCTCTTATCATTAATAACATAGGCACCCTTTCATAATTGGAAAGACAGCAATTAAGAAACCAAAGATGGAATGGAGAAAGCAATTGTGGAAACATGTTTCTCCAAGTGAGATTAAATATATGTCTGTACTAACATGCTGAATAACATTTCAGCATGTTAGTACAGACATATATTTAATGTTCTGTTCCTACTTTATGGCCTGAAGCTTAGACAGAAGTTGTCTCATCCAGAGCCTTTTTTTCCTTTCTGCAGGTCAAACAATCTGTGTTTTTAGTTTGTCATCAGGTAGTTCTGTAATAAATGTGATTATTACTAATTATGAGTTTTTTGTAAAGATTTATGTTGTGTACTACAGAAAGAGTGTGGTTTATGGTCAGCATGTACGTAGGAAACTAATCAATGTGCTACAGTTTTCTCTTTTTATGGATGGTGAGAGATAAGTGGAATGCTCTGATATCCCCAAAAAACCCCAGAACAATACGTATTGTTGATAGTATGGATCTGTTTATAGTCCATGAGTATAAGTGCAGCTGTGCTTTTTAAAAATAGTCTCTTTTTTTTTTGTAATGTGAGATTGCTGCTTTTAGTCTGACTAGCTGTGTTCAGTTTCACCTTTAAAGATAGTAGAATGCTATGTTGTTATAAAGTGATGTCTAGAACAATTTTCAGACTTTTTCTCAAGTGTAGCAAGAGCCTAATACATTTTTCACCTTTCTATGATCTTAATGAGATAATTTCTGCAAGTGCAAAATTACGGGATATATTATGATGTTTTCTCAATTCCATTAATTTAAATAAAATTTATTTGTTGGCATTGTTCCAAGTTACACAACTGCTTTTAAAGGGGTCTGAAGTAGAATCAAGGACTCACTGTCAATCAAGAATGTGCTTTAAACTGAACAAAGTCCTTTTCCAATCAATGTTGTTGTGATGTGACTAGTACTGTGCTTATGTTATATACTCAGGAAGGTACAACAGCCAAAGATTTGAAAGCACACATACAACTTATGTTGAAGTCTCCTGTGAATGTTTTGGTTTTTTTAAAAAAGAAAAGATTTTAAGTTACTTACCAAAATCCTTTTTATGGAGATCCACATGAGACTTTAATATACTTTGAATGTATCTGATGTAGTTGATTAACAAATAAGAAAAGACAAGGAAAGAGGATGGACAGACACCTTTTTCCTTCTGTCCCCTTGGACTTGTGCTTGTTTCTCATGTCATGATCATCAAAGGTCCCCATAGACAGTACAGCCAGCAGGCATCTTTGCAATGATCTTTTGGTGCTACTGAACATCTGAAGTCTCATGGTAAAAGCTGAGTTTGCCGGCACACTCAATGTAGATGAAGTGAGGAGTGTTGTACTAAGATTTTGTTTGTTCAAAAGCTTTTTTAGAGTATCACAGTGTAAAACTTGTGTTTCCAGAGAAATTTGAACTGTTCTGTGTCATATATAGGGATACAAACAGCAAGAAACAGCTGTTGTGGTCAAGGGTTCGTTCTCTCCTCTGAAGGGCAAGATGTTGCATTTGCAAAAAGCAGGTTTTTTTAATATATTTGGAAAGTTATGGCCTTATCTAAATAAATTTGCCCCTCCTGGTATTCATGGTTACAATCTTTCTGCACTTCTGCTTCTCCAAGGGAGAGAGAAAAAACAGAAATCAGACTTTCTGTGGTAAGCTGATGTGCAGTCTGGGTGAATTGAGATATACTCTAACAAGAGATTGTGTGGTGGCACGGTAGTAAGCTACTGCATTGATGTAACAAGGTGAGTGGAAAACAGTATTGATAGGGAGTTCAGATTCAAAGATGATCAGCATTAGTGTGGGCCAAATTATGGCTGTTCTCAGAATTTTAATAGTAGACACCAAGGAAGGGCTAAAATAAGGCTATTGTTTGTCTGGTACACTTCATACAAGTCATGCAACCCTTTAATAAGGTTTCCAGTACCCTGAGGTTAGATCTCTTGGTCAGAGCATGCTGCTAGTAATGCCAAGGTTGTGGATTAGAACATCATATGGGCCATTCACTTGGACTTGGTGATCCTTGTGTGTCCCTTCCAACTCATAATATTCTGTGAGTCTGTGTCAATAATGGGATGCTCCTTTTTAAATCCTATTCTGCATTTTCAGGTTTGAATAATCCACACTATTTTATGCAATCTCCACACAAACAGTTTTAAGATTGCTGGGCAGAAGGTCAAGTGCTTGTTTTGCTATGTCTGAGCAGGTATTGATGTGATCACGTGGTGGCCATGGTCAGTGTGACCCTGCGTGCTGCACCAGTCCCAGACAGACAGATATCTGCTCCCCCATGTTTGCATATTTACATTTCAGTGCCTGGAAAACATAAATAAATATTCTGTGCTGCAATCACAACTTAACCTATATCAAATCAATAAAAAAGTTAACCTGTATCTATCACAAGGATGACTTTAAAGTTTTGGTATACTCAGTGTGCAGAGCATTGCCCCCAGACTTCTTTTTGGCAAATCACTAGTTTAGAGTTCTGTGCTATGGCCACTTGGTTTGTAATTTACTGTATGGAAATAGTAGTTGGTATGACAGGCTTCTCTGGCTCTGTGAAATTTGCTACAGCAATGCTGCTAGTTGGTATTTTTTCTAGAGATCTTACTTCTTTTCAGGCATTTCTGAATGGCTTCCAGATTTGTAACAGTGTTGTTTGTATCAGTGTGACCAGGCAGATGAAAAGAACTTGTGATTAGGCCTTGGTCAGCCCACAGTTTGGCTTATTTAACTCACTGATGAGAGGAGATTTATACTGAAGTATCTCATACTGTGAACTAAAAAACCTCTGTTCAGGGAAGAGGTTGATGTCTGGTAGAGTAATGTTAACACGTAGATAATGTGTCATAACATCTTGAATTTCTGCTGTGATTTGCCAAGATATGGACTGGATGGAAAACATTTGAGCTGCAATTTATACTTGGATGAGAATATGTGAACTAAGTACAGTGGACTCATGGTCATCTCAAATCAATGATCTGCTTTATCTGTCGGGGATATCCAAATATTTTCTATCTACAGCTACTCCTAGACTTTCCCATGAGAAATTGACATGCTTAAGACAAAGTTCTCATAATGGAATGCAAAAAAGTAAATCTTAACAGGAGGGTAGTTGGCAAGAAGAGGAAGGAAGAAATTCATTTTGATCATGCTCAGTTATAGGAGCACAGAGTTTGCTTACAGGAATAGCTAGTAGTTCATGCTGTTTAAAGATCATGACACCTAAAATTTTAGGGGTTTGTATACAGGGTGAGGATCTGCAAAGCTGGGAAAAGGAGTTTCAGAAAATAACTTGTCAATTGAAATGTGAGAGGTGATACATTTGAGGTTGTGTGTGTGTGTTTGCAGTCTGTTAATTTGCCAACCTTCCAGCTTCCTTGGGCATTCAGCTTTTTATCTAGAAATATCCATTGTTTTATTTGAAAGAATTCTGAAATTTTTTCTTTCTCTTATGTTATCTTGCTGCTTTACACACTGGGAATTCTTTTTTTACCATTTCTGCTATTTCTCCTTGGTTGTCTTCCAAATACAATAATTTTGAATTTTGAAAATACTGGAGTACTTTAAAAATCCCCCACAAATGTGTTCCACACAGTAGTATTTCCTGAACATGCCATTAAACTAGCAGATGAGATAAATAAATTAATTTTTTGGCCTTGCTTTGTCTGTTTTTAACAAATACTGGACTTTGTGCATCCTTTTCCACCAGTATCCAAGCCTTGCCATGTGTATCCTGCCTTGTTGTAAATTTTCTTTATTGAAAAACTGGGACAAGAGGAGATAATGTTACTTGAATAAAGACAGGAACAGTACTCTGGGAAAACATTAATAGATCTGGAAATCAGGCCTGTGATTATCTCTCTTCTAAAAAGATTTTAATCGTGACTGGGAATGTTGCCAGACACTGCAAGAGAATTGTTCTCACTGTTAAATTGTTAGCTTGATCCTTGGCATGTGTTGGCCTAAACCAATGTTTCCAGAAGAGACTTGGGCAGAGTTCAGGTCTTCATTGTGTCCCAGGAAGTGTTCCATCAAGTAGTTTGCATATGGTTAATTTTTCTGGACATTAAGAGATATTTCTGTAGTGAATTTGGGCCCCCTTCTGCTAGTTGGCCTTAGTATAGGGAATATCTCAGGGTCCTTTAACTTCTGTATGTTAACCTAAAAGTCCTAGGTCCCAGAGGAATGCTTTACCATTAAAGCAAACCATTAAGCCACAGAAGATAGTAAATCAGTAAGCAACAACAACAAAAGAAAATATCTCAAACTAAAAATTATGTTTACAATAGAGCCTATGTAAATTTTCTTTTTGATGGTGACCCTAACAAATCTTTCTGAAATTAGAAGGGTTCTTTTTGTCTCTGATAGCATTTGTAATCTTAGTCTATAATACTTTCTGTCTCAAAACTATGTTGTTTTCTCGTTTTGTTTAATTGTTTTTAATTTTGAATGCAAATGTCTGTCTGTTTAGCTTTAGATCAATGCCATTTCTGTTGGTTTTGGCTGGGATACAGTTAGTTTTGTCCCTAATACCTAGTACAGGGCTGTGTTCTGATCTGTGCTGGAAGCAGGGTTGATAACACAGGGATGTTTTAGTTAGGGCTTACACAGAGCCAAGGCCTTTGCTGCTCCTCACCCACCCCAGCAGCGAGGAGGCTGAGGGTGTGCAGGGAGCTGGGAGGGGACACAGATGGGACAGTGACCCCAGCTGACCCAAGGGATATCCCACAGCATATAGCATCATGCTCAGCATATAGAGCTGTGAGGAGAAGAAAGAGGGAGGTGTTCAGGTTTATGATGTTTGTCTTCCCAAATCACTGTGAGGTGTGATGGGGCCCTGCTGTCCTGGAGATGGTGAACACCTGCCTGCTCGTGAAAGAGGTAGATGAATTCCTTGTTTGGCTTTGCGGCAGGTCTAGCTTTTGCTTTATCTGTCAAACCATCTCTATCTCAATCCATGAATTTTTTCAGTTTTGCTGCTCTGATTCTCTTCCCACCAGAAAGGAGTGAAGGAGTGGCTGTGGGTGCTTAGTTGCTGCTTGGGGTTAAATCACAACACACTGAAGAAATGGGACTATGTTGTCATGGTAGTTTGTGAATCACAGACGCACAAATGACTCTCTAGAAAACAACAAACAAAAACATACATAAAGAAGAGAAATAATGAAGACATTGAATTTCCTTTGTGAAATTGTGTCCAGAGAAGGGCAACAAAGATGGTGAAGGGTGTGGAGCACAGGTTCTTTGAGGAGTGGCTGAGGGAGCTGAGGTTGTTTAGCCTGGAGAAAAGGAGGCTCAGGGGAGACCTGATAAGGTCTGCAACTCCCAGAAAGGAGGCTGTAGCCAGGTGGGGCCAGTCTCTTCTCCCAGGCAGCTAGAGACAGGATGCACCAGGGGAGGTTTATATTTGATATTAGGAAAAATTTATTCCAGTTTTTGGAATAGGCTGCCCAGGGAAGTGATGGATTTATCATCAGAAGGTGTGTGGATGTGGTACTTGAGGACATGGTTTAGTGGTGGATACGGTGGTGCTCAGTTAACAGTTGGACCCGATGATCTTAGAGGTTGCTTCCAGCTTTTAAGATTCTATGATTCTAAACCATGTGGTGTATCCATATTTTTCACAATACTCCTATCTTACTTCAGACCTTTTATCTCTGAGAATGTGTTACAAGTAGGTTTGTGGTGGATGGGGAATGACTGACAGTACCTTTTTCTATGGTACAGGCCTTGTAGACTGTGGGACATGTGCTTTGTGTGCAGGACAGATATCATGAAAATATCTTTGATTTTTCTTTTGTTTTAGGGACACTAACAGTCTTCAACAACCATGAGCAACCCTTTCATACAGATTGTGGAGCCACTGGACCCAAAACAGCCTCTGAAGAAATTTTTTAATCTGAGCAAGTTGGAAGATGAGAGATATGGTATGTTGACAACATAAGAGAAACATTTTGTTAATGCTGATGAACAGAACCTGAACAGACTTTGCCACATTGGATGAAACTTAGTCTCTGGTGAGAACTATGAATTCAAAAGGCAAATCTTGAAAAATTTAATTCTTGAAATTTAGAATGACAGAAATATTGGCAAAATAACAGTAGTATTTTCTCATCATACTGTGCACACAGCAGTCTTGTTTTTCCTGAGTGGAAAAACACTAGAAAAAACCTAGGAGAGCTAGGCAAAAGTAAGAGCACAAGTTTGCTTATACTTCTAAAGGCTGGAAAAACATTGATATGTGTGACTGAACCAATCAGAAAGATTTTTCACCTTTAAAAACAGTAGTGGCTAGAGAATCCTTTCTGAGGATGCTTTTTCCTTAGTTCCTCTGACATTTCCCAAATCTTTCAGTGGTACTGGTAAAAATCTTAGTGTCTGTGCCGTTTACTTGGAAAGTGAGTATCTACAGCTTAGAGTTGTCTATGGTGGGTGTTTGGTGTTTCAAAAGGAAACAGGTGATTAAGGAGAATTCAGAGAACAAGAGGAGGAACATCTCTGAATGTCAGCAACGTCCATTGCAGGCTCTGATAAGTGAGCATTCAATTAATGTCAGTCTTGATGGGTGGAAAGCAGAGAAGAATAGACAAATAAGACAATTAAGGAATAGACAAATATAAATATAGTGTTACCAGTTGATCCATTCCAGGATTCCAAGAGTGATCACCTCCAGATTCGTTAAAGAAAAAGTGATGCAATTCTCACTAACCAGCATAAAAAGGGAATATTTTAGCTGGGAAGGGCAGGAGAAGATTCTAAAAGAACCCAAAGCAACAACAGTAACAATAACTCCCAAAACTCCCAGCTGTACAAAACCCCCAAAACAAAAACCCCAACCAACAACCAACCCAAATTGTTCTGAATTACTGTGCCCTGAATAATAGATGGTTTTTTTTTACAATAGCACTAATGAGGTCTCACTGTGATTAAATGACTTTTATGTCTTGGGGGCCAGCCCTGTGTAGAAAGTTGAAACAAACATCTCAAGAGATTTTAAAATGTAAATATTCTGAGAGACAATAAAACAACTATTATTAAAGTGGACTAGAGGAGGAAGGACTGAAACATATTTGGCCCATTCCTTGTTAGTAGAGCTGTGAGGACTGCTCCAATAACATTTTGTGTTATCTTTTTAAAATATTTCTAATTTGAAGTAAAAGAAGATTAATAGATACACAGTCTGACTTTCATTCAGTTTCTTCTTCCATCTCTTGAGATGAAGAGACTGCATAAACCACTAAAGCTGTGTTTTCCAACATAGCAGGTAGAAAACTATACTTTTCCTGGTGCATTCATATGTCTGTGTTCAGTGACAAGAGTTGAGAGCAGACTGAAGAAAAACAAGACGAGCATAGCATGTTCTCAGGTTAGCTGTGCTAGAGAGGGTGGAAAAGTTCCTCAGCAAATATGTCTACTTTGTCACAGGAGCTGAGATAATAAACCTGCTGAAAGCATCAAGTGGAACAGGTCGGTTAGTACTGACCTCCTGGCAAAGGTGGAGGCTGGAAAAGGGGTTTGGATAAAGTCTTGTGAGAATATGGGAACCTGTCTGCCCCAGGCATGGAACTTTGTGCTTGCTGATATATGCCCTAAGATAAAATCTGAATTTGTTTCTTTTCTCTTACCCATGCAGCTCACCTGCCATTTTCCATTCGAGTCCTCCTGGAAGCAGCTATCCGTAACTGTGATGAGTTCCTAGTGAAGAAAGGAGATGTTGAGAATATTCTCAACTGGAAAGTGATGCAACACAAGAATGTTGAAGTGCCATTTAAGCCTGCAAGAGTTATTCTGCAAGACTTCACGTGAGTCTGATGCTCTCCAAAGCAAGGAAAAGAGGCTTTTGAGAGTGCAGCAATGCTCAGCTTGGGGTGGAGGGGTGAGCTGAGGGGAAGAATAGCAGTGAGAAATTTGGAAAAGCCTTTTTCAACTTTCCTGGATGTCATACTACAGACAACACTTGAAGGGGCAAACACTCAGAATAGGAACATTGAAAGAAACTCTTCTGAGATGGAGAAGTAAATATCTTCACAAAACTACAAAACAGGGGAAGAAAATGGGATTTATAAACTGCATCCTACTGAGGAAGTTTTCATTTTTAGAAATCTTTCTTTGAAGGGGTGGTATTGTCTATTCTCTCTCTTGCTCACTTTTTTGGGGTTTTTTTTGGTTTGGTGGGGGTTTTTTGTTTGTTTGTTAGTTTTTTGTTTGTTTGTTTTTTGTTTGTTTTTCTTCCCCAAGGGCTCTTGCTTTCAATTTTTCTACCTATTTCAGTTCTCATTTATAACCCACATCATTACTTCCTCTTCTAAATCAGTATTATTATGAATATATTTTTAAAGACTTCTCTGCAATTGAAAAAATGAACATATTATTTTTCCCAGAAGTGCAAATTGAGATTCCTACCTAATGGACTCTGAAAACTGGGCCTTGTTATTGCAGTGAGTCCTCAGGTGTCAGTAATAATGTTATAATAGTCCCTCTTCAATGTGGAAAGTCAATTTTCAGGTGAAACAATAGCATCTAACTGAACAATAGCATTGTAATGCGCCATTTGACTCGCAAGTCTACTCACTGTTCTTTGTATCTTTGTCCTTTGTCTTTATAAAATATTTTATAATTTAAATCCATGGTAAGCTCAGTTGCAGCTACACTACCAGTTGATTTTCTTCCTCAACAGTGAAGTGTCTTAGCTGTCATACCCTCTGTTTTGCATTTTCACAGAGGTTGTCAAAATGCTAGAGACCCGGTAAAGCTTTTAAAGACATTAGAAAAAATTGGCAAAACTTGAAATGAAAGAAGTGCTGATTTCCTAGCTATTTTTCATCCACTAGCTGTTGCTAATGTTTTGAAAAACTGGAGCAGAGAGGAAGCTGCACTTTCAAGCAAATATTGCTCCTTCTCTTTCTGCTCTTCTTTCTTGCCCCCTACTCCTGCTGAGCTTTAAAAATGTGCCTATAAGTCTCCAGAGCAACTGCATTCCTGAAAAATGAGCTCTTGGGCAGGTCTCTGAGGACCTTTTTGAAAAAGACAGCTTTGGCAACTTCCCAAAAGCTATACAACAGTTAGGTTGTCCTGGTTTAGAATTCTCTAATTTCCTAGTTAGGATTATTCTGTAATTATCCTGGCTTGTTCAAAGACAGTAGAAAGATATCGTGTCTGTTCCATATCAATTGTAAAACATTTGTAAGTTGGCAAGATAACTCTTCTGCTGCTTTCCTCCTATCCCCCTCCCTCAAATTTCCATAGGTAGTATAACACAGAATTTCCAATTTTTCTTATAAAAAGCTTATCCCAGGATGTCAAACTGCTGAACAACATCAACTAATTGTGTCCAGGTTAGATAATGTGGATCCTTTTTCCTTTTTATTTTTTTGTAATTATTCAGGATTTTCAAGGTAAAATTCAGTAGGAACTAGAAAGCCTTTTACTGCTCTTGTTACATGGTTTCTGATATTTTAAAAAATTGGAATAGCTTCCTTATGGTCAGAGTTGAAAACAAACCCTTACGGCTTTGGGCTGCTCTTACAGAGATGTAGTTCTTTCCGTGGGTTGCTCATTGATGCCGGATCTTTATGAGCACATCAGAGAACTCTTTTGTTTTAGCAGCCAGCAGAATTAGATAGGCAGGTATGTAAGAGGGTTTTCCAAGCTGGTTGAAGGTATCATGGTAGAACATACCTCAGTAGAAAACTGAGAATGTGTGTTCAGAGAAGGACCAGAAGCTAGGTTAGAAGATATATTGAAAAGTGTATGATCTCGTAGATAGGTGAAGTGTTGAAATGCCAGAAGTTCTGCTTACCACTCATTATTTGCTTGCATTGAAAATGGAGGAGTGCAGATTGCTTTGTATGTGACAGGAGCTGTCTGTTTTGTATCTCAGGATTATGGTGTTATTTTTTTTCCCCTCTTATCCAAATTGTTTCACCATGCCCATTTTCTTTCTCTTGTAGTGGGGTGCCTGCTGTGGTTGACTTTGCTGCAATGCGTGATGCTGTGAAGAAACTTGGTGGGGACCCTGAAAAAATCAATCCTATCTGTCCTGCTGATCTCGTGATAGATCACTCCATCCAGGTTGATTTTAGCAGGCAGTAAGAATAAAAAAAATCACTTTTTACTTCTTAATGGGAGTATGTAAACTGAATCCAGTTACTGTTTATCAAGGTAGTTCTACTGGTGATACTGTTAGCATTTGTACTACAACATTCCAGACATTAAGAAATTTTAAAGTTAGACTGTTGGATCAGCTGTGGTGAGTTAGGGGAAGAATTTTCTCTACCTGTGGTGCATCTCTCAGCAGCAAAAGCCTGTACTAAATGTTGATAGAAACAGACTCATTCCAGGCCTGTGTTTATAGTACTTCTCTTCAATAATGCTGCATTACTATTGATCGCTCAGCAATGTCTTTTTTTCCCCACATGCACTTTTTTGATCTCATAAGGGTTTTTAGAAAGGACAAATGAGAATATTTCCTTTCTTCCTCACTTCTCTAAGAATAGAGGTGATCTACACTAGGCTCAACTCTGAGGAACTGCTTTCTGCTTCAGTGCCTCCAAGCAGAAGAGCATGAGACACTGCTTACTATGCCCCTATGAGTCCTGGAAAGAAACCTAAGGCAATTCAGTCCTCAGCATGCTAAGGATACAAAGATACAAAGACTCACTAGGATTCACTAAACCCACAGTGAAATACAAGACCTCTATATAAAGGTCCTTCTACCCTTCAATATATATGGTACATAAATATGGGCCTACTAAACTAATCTTCCAAACAGATCCTGCAATCACAATTTATCATGGTTTCCTTCCATCTTCTTGAAGTTTTCTGAAATGCGGTTACTAATCATTATATTTTTGTCACAGCCTTGTTTTATTTCTATTAGGCTCATTAACATATTTAAGAAAAGAGTGATTTTTCTCTCATATAGAGAACTTTGGCCAGATTTATGCTTCAGTTCTTTCAAGCTCTGCAGACCTAAATTAGGCAGCTAATTGAAATAAAGATTTTGTTAACACTATCTGCTTTGAAACACAGAGGCTTCAGACAGCGCTGTATCATAGTGGCAGCCTTTTTAAATAAAGTTGCAGGACAGTTGTGTTCCAGTTTCCTTTACTGCCTTGCTGCTTGCTTCTAATTTAGGTGTTGGAAAAATCACATTTTGCTAACATGCAGTGTTGCTTTTCTCAGGCTACAACATTTAGGCCTGCCAAGTACAGATTAGTACTCGCATCTGAAGCAGAGTTCAGGCATTGTCTCTTAAGATTTCTTAAATCCTTTTCATTGGTTGCCTGTAGTGATATTAAAATGGTGCAATGGGTCAGCATTCACATTAGCTAATAAGTCTTCTTTTCTTTCAACCTTTGGGTTTATTTGACTAGATATAAAATTCAGGTGGTACTTTTGGTTCTGACAGCTGATTACTTTCACTTGCAGGTCAGACAGCTTGCAAAAAAATCATGACCTGGAATTTGAAAGGAACAAAGAAAGATTTGAATTTTTAAAGNATTTGAAAGGAACAAAGAAAGATTTGAATTTTTAAAGGTACTGACAAAAATAATCTTACTTATAAATTATGGAGAAAAGTTCAGTGATTGAAAGTTCTTTTTCATGTTGAAAATTTTTTACTCCAATCCTTTTTGTTTCAGTGGGGCTCTCAAGCTTTTAAAAACTTGAAGATTATTCCACCAGGTTCTGGGATCATCCACCAAGTGAACCTGGAGTACTTGGCAAGAGTGGTGATGGATCAGGATGGCTACTACTATCCAGACAGTGTGGTGGGCACTGACTCGCACACCACCATGATAGATGGCTTGGGAGTGCTTGGCTGGGGTATGTACAGCAGTGTATCGTGGTACAGCAGTGTATCATCCCTGAGCAGTCTCTTGGCTCAGGGAGCTGTGCTTTGGGCTCTGGTGAGTTGACCCTGGCTAGCAGATCACCCCCACCCAATCACTTCCTCA
>VZTT01006478.1:0-31431 GCA_013400855.1 Buphagus erythrorhynchus
TTTTTTTTTTTATTTGTCCTGGAAAGAAAACAGCAAATATTTAGAAAAGTTCCACCAATACATAAAGTTTCCTGGGAGCAATGTTTGCCCCTTGGTGAGGAAGGGATCGGTGCTGCTAACAGCAGCTCTACAGAGCTGTACCAATTTAGGAGCCTAATTGAGGGATACAAAACAAGACTGAGGCTCTGAAGAGCCTCATTTAATTCCAAAACTGTTGTTTAACATAAAAATGTTTTAAACCATGAGTTTTTAAAACATATTTTAAATAAATATGTGCAAGGAGTAGCTTTTCTCCCACAGTGAACTCCTGCAATGATTGCTCAATACTATTTCCTGGTGTTATCAACAGTTAACTTTAACACTAAGGAAATTCTAATAACGTTATCATTATAATTAAGGCAACTCTAATGGGATTTTGTAGCCTGTGATTGGCATCCCAAGCACAGCATCAGACAGAAAGGGGAATGTACAAGGGACAAATCTCGAGGACACCATCAGAATTAGCAACTGCTTGGGTAATTAGAAAGCTCCATTTTATAAAAACCAGAAAACAAGATTAATTTATAAATCAGTTTATTTACAGATTTTGTTCTCTTAAAGTACATTTCAGTTACCAAACATATTTACACTGGTGTACACAGGGACCACCCTGGTTATTTTACAGTTTTTAATTACAAAAAAAACTCCCCAACCCCTCCACATCCTTCGGTCTGTCTACTGTGCAAAGCTGCTGTGGATGTGAACATGAGCTGAAACTGGCCCAACCCCCAAGTTACCAGGTTATTTACACATACACAGTAAACAGGTTTCTTTTCAGCATCTCCACAACACAGTACACAGGGAGACCGAGCCTCCCAAAAGGCGGCTTTGCAAATGTGTATCAAAAGGCTCTGCAAAATCAAGGAAAAAGCCCCCTAGTAAATGCAGGTTAATTACAGTATTCCTTTTTCATCTGTATATAATTTTGCATTTAACACTTAAATTACAAATAAGTTCAATAGTTTGCTTTTCTCCATTTTAGTTGGTTTGTAAACACTTCAGATGCACTAAGTAACTTGTAAGATTCAACTGTTTGTCTGCTGAAAAGTACTTTGTTTTCCTAGTATTCTTAAGGTAGCAAGGTAGCAAAGATATATGAAAGTTGGAACTGCACACAGTTCCTCGCAGAATAGTCACTTAAAAGGTCTCTGTCACTGTGCTACTGAAGGTCTTCTGCAGGTACACACTCATTCAAGTATTGCAAAAAGCTAAGGCCACTTTTTCAAGAAAGGAAAAGGAACAAGATGGGACTTTTCAATCCCTTATTCCACCTTGTGAGCAACAAGCCTTCTCCGAAAGGCAGAAGTACTGATATTCCAGGGCTCGGCTCACAGAGCGTTCTGCTGTTAGAGAGGTACTCGCACTCTGTGTTCCCACAAGCCTGGGCTTTCCCACCTGGCTCTGAGATCCTTCCAAAGATGGAACAGCATGCCCCCAGTGATGACAGCTGCTGCCCCAAACGGCTCACAGGTCTCAGCAAAATGTCCCAGCCTTGAATCTTCTTATGTGGTTGCACTGAGACAACCAGGACGCAGAAGTATCATCTTGTTCTTACAAAGGGAAGGTTGGGGAGAGAAGCAGAGAATTCAGCCTGTTTGTGGGACCCCAGGCTTCCCCATATCTCCTCACTACCAGCCTGACCCTTGCTTCATCGCAGTAATCATCAGCCCACAAGTACTCAACCTACTTGAGGTTTTGAACATACACTCAACTCAAAGCCACTCAACACACGTGAGGTATTGAGAAGGTAATTCACGTACGTTCAAGTCATTTTAGGGTTGCTCCTAGCAAGGATTGCTACCAAAAAAAATCAGTGATGTCTGCAAAGGAACAAAGCCATTACTTAGACACAGCTTCCTTCTGTCCAAACACCTGTTAAAAATAGTTAGTGCTTCTGTGGAGGACTACAGACAAAAGACAACAGGCACATGATTTCCAACGGATCCCCATACCCTGCCAGGCCCGACTGCTCAACCTCCTCCCTCCTGCTGGACAGACCAGAAACATCCCTTGAGCCCCTGAGAACAGCAAAAAGCCCTGGGGATGCAGGACAACCTTCTCAACACTGGCCACGGTATCTACAGAGCAGAACCTAACCTGATGCTCCAGGTTCGAACCGACTCTGCAGGTTTCTGTCCTCTTTCCATAATTGCTACCTATAAAATTAGCAATCCTTGCTATTAAGAGAGATACACCCAGGAAAGGGAATCTGAGGTGGTGACCCAATCAGTGACACCATGCTGTTTAAATCTAGCAGCTTTAGTTTGCTTCTGTCTTAAGCATCCAAGGGTTTCCTGGTTCAGCATCATGACATTTTACATGAACAAATTAATCACTTGAAAAAAAACATCTGAGCAATGCTCCACCAAGACCATTTGACTTCCAGCCAGCCAGAAGGGCCACTACTGTGAGACATACATGCATATGCCCACTGAAGGTGTCCCTATCAACCATTACCTCCTCCTTGTTCTTCCACTCGCAGAACTCCCATGGATATGGCTCACCACTAACTCGCAAGTGAGGTGCTGGCAACACTACATCTGAGAATCTGCATGGACCTCTGGCAAATCCAACATTTCCCAGTGCTGTCCCTGAAGAATTACCAGCTGTGCGTCATTGTGCAAAATGCAATATTCCAATGATAGCTTTCAAAAAATCCCAAACAATAAACAACCCAACCAAAAAAAATCAAAAAGGTGGAAAAGAAAAACCAAACTGGACCAGTAGCAGAGGTATGCACAGCAGGAAGCCCAAGAAGCAAGCAGATGAATTAAACAGTTGAGATCTCCCCACCATGCCTGTTGGGGGCTGCAGTATCTTTGGGGCACCTCTGAGGGCTTCTAAGTGTCTGCCTAAACTCCAGTGCCTAGAGAATCTGACTTTCCTCTGGGTCTTGTTCCAGGTTAGCAAACGGACAGCCACTATTAAGGCATCAACATTTGACCCCAGATTGTCCGTGTTCCTCCAAGAAAAACACAAGAACAGGAAGAACAGGTCAGGCACCAGCACTCAGCAGAATGACACTGCAGATAAATCCAGCACAAAATCAACCACGTAACATGGTGCAGAAATTCTGGGAAAGGAAGGGAATAGAAAGAGCTGGGAATTTTCACACAATTTTTCAGCTCAGCCCCCTCAACTCTCCATCGTCTCTGAACCAGGTGCTTCGGTTTTCAAGCTCCACTCCTAGATCTGTCTTTGCATCCCACACCAGGTCATCGAGGTTTGCTTCTTCCTACCTTCACCCTCCTTGTATCTGCTTCATGAAGCGGGAGCTTTTGTGTGAAGAATATGGGGCTCTGGAAGTTTCCAAACTAGATGCTCTCTCAAGTTCGTCTGTCTCAAAACACAAGACAGTGCAGCCAACTGCACAGGACACTCTCCTGTAACCCACTTAATAAATTATCTGAAAATAAATAAAAAGCCCACAAGCACAAAACATGCAGACAGTCAAGCACCAGACACCCCGCTCTTTGGTGAATACACTCTGTTCTCTAAATTGTTCAAGTAACAGCTTCTCCAATTCATTAGGTGACAGTAAGGGAGAAAGCTGAGGGATTGAAGGCCAAATTTTTGTGAGGAAATATTTGCCACTCCTGCATGTCTTGTGCCTGAGAAAATCCTGAGTATCCATTATCTGGGAGCAGCTGGTGCTCCAGGAAGAGAAGTGCTACACGGTAGGAGGAAAGTTGTCCATGGGCTCATCTTTCATGCTTGATATTAGGCAGGCTTTATCTTGCTCTGCCTAGGAGCAAAGCAGCAAGAATTCTTTACTTGTAGGAAGGAAGCAACATCATCTAATTTCCCTGGACTGGGCTGGCACCATGCTCGGTACCACATCACAGAAGAAAGATGAAAACCAGCTTCATGGAGAAATTAATTAAATAGGCTCTGAAGCAGAAGGAACTGATGCACATTGTTAGGGCTGCAGGAGAAGACGTGTTAAGATTATAACACTGTTCAGTATGGTAAGTCTCTGTTTATGACCAAAACCTGACCAAACTGTTGCTTCTCCAAATGACTCACATTTCTAAAGACAAGTTGAGCACTGATGGCTGACCACCATTCCAGCAAAACAGCCAATATCCCAACTTAACCCAACCCTTTCAGGGAACAAGCCAAGCATGTCAAAGTCCCAGCCAGGACCCTGGGCAGCTGCTGACAGTTATGTGACATAACTGCATTGGCACATAAACAGTCTTGAGCACTCCTCAAAGCAGCCTCAAGTGAGGGATCAGCTTGTTCCAAACAATAAATCTGGTGCGAGGTCTTGGCAGCCAGTTCAGGTTCTTTTCATCCCATCTGAACTGCCTGGGAACCCCACGTGTGGAAGTCCAGCCGCACCACATGCAGGAAGGAGAGCAGGTCAGGAGTCAGAGAGGCCTGTGACTCCATGGCTGGCAGCTCTGAGCTCACTTCAGCACTGTCAGACAAGCAGCAGCCTCCGCTGTTTCTCGTTTATCTGGTTCAGTACATCAACAGTGTCTCTGATTAAGGCCTCGAAGATCCCATCTGCCAGCTGCATCTTTACACACAGTTCATCCTCATCATAGTTCACCCACTGTGCTTCTTCCTCGTGGAGTTCCTGCACCTTGGAGGGTAAGAAAGGCAATACAAACATTACAATTCTGTTGCTTTAAAATAGTATTGCCTGCAAAGTTCCAGAAAGAGTCCAAAGCAGAGTGTATCTGCCAACAACATAGCTGTCTTTATAAGAGATTACAGGAAATGCTTGGAGTAGCAAAACAAACACAGTTCTGTTTGTACCAGGCTATTTCACTGTATGAATATTTTCTACTTTTCACTGTAGCATCCATTTTAAAGGCTTTCATACTCCTGCTCAAGTTTTTCACTTGAAAGGACTCAGCTAATGGGATATTCTTGGGCAACAGCAGAAGCTCTATTAGTTAATTAGTCCCTAATTATGTTTTTGCAAGAAGCTGATTCCATGCGTCTTAAACTGGCAAGAAATAATGGAAAGGCCTTGAACAGGGCAAGGGGAAAAAGAAAAGATTTCACTGCATATCAGTTTATAATATAATAAGGAAAATTTTAGGGAAACAACTAACTTCCAATTCTTCTGCATATGAAGACAAAATGCTTGCATGTGTTATAAGACAGCATTACAACTCATTTGCACAGAATACTCCACACTTCATTTGATTTGACAGCAAATTACTACAAATTACTACAAATGGAATTTTGTACCAGTACATTCGAAAAGTACATATTTCCTTCTATTACTAAATTGTTGACAAAGAAAATCCCCTTTTACTACTCACTGACAAATAGGTGGTTTAGTATCAGACTGAAATACATAATTTCATTCAGCAAATCAAGTCTTATTGAAAGTCTCTCCAAACTGGACATCTTCAATTAAACTTATTAAAAATTTGTCTTATTGGCCATTTCAGTATTACAGATAAACCTTAACACAGCTCAAACCTTTTAGAAAAGAAGGAATGAGTGCAAACATCACTTGTATTTAAAATGACAAAGAAAACCTGTTGAAAGCTCTGTCTCTGCTCAGCTTCAGCAGAAACCTCCTTTGCCCATAAATCTTATACTCTGAACTCAAAATACATTTACAGTGTACAAGTGGGGCAGACACCTACACACTGCCAAACTAAGGTTAAACATACTGAAAAATCCACTAACCCAGGATCAGTATGTAATAGTGTTGTTTTCTGAGACAGAACATAAACTATAGCCCCAACACACTCTCTTCCTTTTGCCTGAAGCTAAACCTCCCAGAAACTGATCTGTTTTGAAGCTGACAGCTGCTGTGGCACAATGATGACTCAATAACCCCAGCACAGTGTGAAGCCCAAGAAAAGCCTGCTATGGGAACCCCAGGGAACTGGCATTGCTGCAGGGTTTGCAGGCATTCGTAAGGCCCCAGTCAAACACGGGGCTTCAGGCTGACAGCTCCTTTCTCCCTCTTTTAAGAGAGCCTGCGGAGAGGGGCAGGGATCTTCTCCAAACAGCTTTGGTAGAGTCACACTGCCTGCTTACAAATCTATGCTACCACAGCAAGCACCTCTTTCCCACACAGCTGTCAAGGACAAGGCATTAATGGCTTCATTAGGCTTGTTACTAATAAGGAAGAAGCAACATTATTTGCGATCAAACTTTGAAGGAGTGCTGTAGGTGAAAAATAATTTAAATGGAAGGCTAACAAGTGGTAGATAATTGGGTGTGGTTTTGTGTGGGGATGAATGTCTGAAATAGACTCCTGAACTCTCACACTGAAACGTGCTGCCTGCAACCTGTATGTGCTGGTTATAAATTCTGATAAAGTAAACAGCAGCATGTCCCAAGTCCTCCCATCAATATAGAGGCATAAGATAGAAGCAGCAATTTGCAGACTGACCATGTGTTGTGTGTCTGCTTCATAGACTATTTAGATAAAGAAAGAGACAAGGGTTATGAAAAGAAGAGGTGATGCTGAAAAAGGATTCCCTAAAAGCAGAAGTGATTCGAGAAAAAACAACAAGGGGCTCAAAGGTACAAGGTGAAGAAGGCTGCTGCAGGAAAGATCCTGGAAATGGGGGAAGATCCTGAAGACAAAGGAGGTGGGTGGAGACAAAATCCCCTGGGCATGCCAGGGGATGCCCAGGGACCTCGACTGATGACATCCAAGGCTGGTAACCTGTAGCAGCTGCATGACAGTGATGGGATTTTCTGCCCGACCCTCCCAGGCCAGCTGTGACTCCACTGCTGAAAACTGAAGTCAAGACTTAATGAAGGTAACACTGGGGACGGGGCAAGAGAGTGAGTAAAATAATCAAGCAGGTTAAAAGCTCTGATCTCACTGGCCTTGAAAAAACCCCAATGTCCAGATCCACACTAAGGTGCCGTTTATTTGGTCTCCTTGACAATTGTGTGATGAGACAATTTCTTTATGGTGCTCTAGAAGGGAAAAGAGATGCACGGGATAAAGAAGTAAAAGTAAACAAGAGAGGAGAAGGTACTTGATCCAGGCAGAGAAAGGCTGGATGTTTAATAGCACCAGAAAGAAAAACAGTATTGATGATTAATTTTCTCTTCTCTGTATCATTCCCCCCTCCCTCAGAGGCAGAGTACACAATTTCCTTTGGCATTAGGAGGACTTCCTCGAGCATACTTTTGGAAAACTGAGAGAATGTGCAATTTGCAGCTGCAGGCAAGTCTTGTTTACAGCATATTCAGAACACGTGTGGAAACTGCCATGCTGCTTTGCAGCCCTGGCTGCACCATCTGAGCCAAGGCAGTTGCGACTTCTTTGTCTGGGAAAGGTTTGATCCATTTATTGTGTTACAACAAACTGCTCCTAAGTAATTGAGACACTCTATTTAATATTTGACAACTCTCATGGCTTGCATGGAAATGGGCTTTGCCTTGTCTTAAGGACTTTGCACTTTGTCATGACAAAAGTAAAACTTCACATATTTGACACCAGGAAGCAAGAGCTCTATACCAGAAAGAAACTACATTTGGGTAAAGTCAGGAAAACTACAGTTTTAATGGAGCTGAATTCCATTCTACACGAAATGATAAATAGTGATGAAATGCAGAAGGCTGTGTGGTATTTTTTTCTCTGTGCCTTTTTTTAGGTATGCACTATTTATTAAAAAAAAACCCACTCAAGGAAGGGGGGCATGCACACAAAAAAACCCCCCAGGAGATAACATGGTCACATGACCCTGCTGGTCATCTAATAAATGACACAGCACCTAAAAAAACCCACATAAAGTAATGTAACCAGAAGGAACTTCAGAGAGTGACTTAGCATGTTTTGATTTTTCGAGATTCCTGTTCAAAACCATGAATATCTCTTAAATAAACTACATTTCAGGAGTAAGGATACTATTTGAGAGACTGAAAAGAATAAGCATCCAGATATAAAGTAGTGTTTTGGAAGAAGGCCAGCAGGAAGAAGGCAGACAGGTGCGTTCTCACAGCCCCTTGCTCTCAGAGTGCCTGGAAATCTTAGGACAGCATACAAGCAGCCTTTCAGTCTCTTACTGTGCACTCCCCATGGCTTTAGATCTGAGGTGCTGCAGCAGTGGCACCTCGAGCTTTCCAATTAAGCCAGCTTGGTAAGAACAGGCCTGCTTTGTTGCAGAGTGAAACATTTTGGCTGTTAAATCAACAGGTCAGAAGTTAAAGCACTTTTCAGCACTCTGCTGGCAGGCTCCTCAGGTGTGAAAACCAAACACATAAGGTTTGGCAGTATCACGTGAGCTCTGCTTTCTCGAGCTCCAGATAAAAGAGAAGGGGGGCTGGCAGGGAAAGCAATGGCAGAGTTTGTTCTAGCCCCATGCAAACAGATCAGCACAGGGAGTTTTGGCTGAAGACCCAAGTGTGAAAAAAAAGGAGTGGAAACAACCTATTGTCAGCACCTGAACTTAAATAAGGAGATATGAGGGTTCTTGCTGAAGTTTAAAAACAGGTTTTGAAAGATGCTGGCAGCCCTGATGTACCAAAACGTACATTTGACATTCTCCACAAAGCACAGACAGCACAGATGTGATAAAGGATCAACATGAAGAGACAATAAGGGAAGAAAGCAAACACTTAGACATTCCTTTAACCTGATTTTAAACAAAGTAGCTTTTCATAAATGTGAATCTCCTGTACTTGTTTACTGAAAGTGAAGATTTGCTGTAAATGGTGGTAATTGGAGCAAATATCCAGCAGATCAGAGGGAGCCCTGAAGAATCTCAATACAAATCCTTTCTAAGGACAGAGATGCCTGATTGAAGACAAAAAGAAGGCTGCAAAAAGAAGAGGAAGATGTTCTTTTGTCACTGACACTAAAACATGATTTACCACATTGGTCAATGCTAGCAAAGCACAGACCAAAGTGAAAATGCAACTAAAGTGCAGCGATTGGAGGAAGAAGCAAAACTGAAGGCAGAGCAAGGAGGTAAAGGGTTAATCTATCGTGTTGTCACTTTAGTTCCCAGCAGGTGTGGGACACAGGTCCCAGTGTCACAGAGATCACCAGTGCTGCTTCTCCTGCTGTGCCCCTTCCCACAGGGATGAACCTTCCACTAGGAATTAAGATTAATATGATAAACCCAGAAAAGTGCATCCAGGCATAATCAGGGAGAGAATAAGTTCAGTAAAATAGCATTTTACTGTCATTTGTTTCTGTGCCTACAGAAGAAATAAAAGTCACAGCCAGCTCCTGGGTCAGACAGTACTGGACAATCAGGTGTGTTCCATCTTCTCAATATCACTAAAATACACAGTTATCTCAACAGAAAACTGTGAAGGGATGTTTTCATTTTAAGGTTAATTTGACTTAAAATGGAAATGAAGAAACTGGGAAGAAACTGTCCTCTTAAGTTTAAATGCAAGTAACAGAAGCCTAAGAATGTTCATCTCTGCTTTAAAATACCATGTTTTATTTTAACAGTCATTGTCTTTACAAGCATCAAAAAAACGTGGAGAATCAATCAGCTCATGTATGTTTTCACATGACATTTCCTACACACTGCAGTGGTGTATACTGGCTACATCTTCACAAAAACTGGAACTAAGTATTTTGAATTGTGATTTTCAAAGACAATTCTACAGCACCTAAATCTGCAAAACCCATCTCATTTTCTCTTTCAGGAAATTGCTCTCTTGTATTACTTGAATATACTTTCAACAAAATGTGGAGAATCCTAAAACTGGCTTCTCTGTTTAGGGCTACCCCATGAGCTACTGGGAATAGGCAGCAGGTCTTGCACCTGTATATCCTCTCCTGGCCTTGGATCTGTGCTGCCACAGACCTCATGGCCTTAAGCTGGGGTTGACCAGGAGATAGAGAAAGCTGTCCAGATACTTCATGCTTCGTAGAGATTTTAATTTTAATAAAATAGAGTTCAGTTTCTCTTGCCTTATCTCCTTAGATCTTCTGTTAAAAGTGCCTCTGATAGTGCCTCACATCACAGTGTAAATTTTTAAGAAATGTCCCTGGGACTGCCTTATTCCTAAAGCATGGCATGCTGCAACCTTCACAGAGTTATTCCCAGTTTTCAGCTTAAGTTTTATTACCATATTCTTGTGAGAACAAAATAAAATTAAACACATTATTTATTAGGCCAAACTTGTCCAAGCTCCATTAATCTTTTATGTCTGGGTCTGCATGTAAATCACAAACTGGATTCTCTGAACTTCAAACCTCACCTGAAGCACTCTGGATGCCTTCAACTAGAACAAATTTTTCCAGTCAGGAATCTTTCTTTTCTAGCTATGTTGCAAAAAAATTAGGAAGTTTTTACACATGCATAGTAGCTGTAATATTAGTTCCCTTGGGGATCTAAACATAAAACTTTCTTGTGCATGCTTTTGCAACCTCTACATCCCAGAATCAAGTGTATCAGGATGTATTGGGATCTATAAATAGATATTCTGTTTAAATACAATTAAACCCCTGTGTTGGAAACCCTCCAGTGATGGGCAATTAAAAGACCACACAACCCATGACTGCAAATTACTTATATGTGCTTGTTGTGTGGAATCAATTCCAGGTGTAATTAAGTGAAGCACAGTGCTAATGACAACTCATATTCCCAAGCAGAACCTTCACTATCATTACAGCCAATAAAGATGTTAATCATCCTGGCAATACAAGCCAACAAAATAACTTTGAAAAACTCTACACAGCCAGACATGCTCCATCTTAGGCTGTTTTAACACTGAACTGTCTCTGCCCCAGTGGCAGTGGTAGTTTAATTACATTCTCTATATCACTGTCTCAAATTAAATAATATTACTTCAAAATAAAAGCATTTTAAATTAAAGTAAGAGGAAAAACATATTCTCTTCTCAAAGAAAAAGTTTACTGTCAGTCAATTATTTCAGTGTTTCCTTCTGGAAATTCATGCTTTAAACTTTCTGGGAGTGAGAGAATTTATACTGCAGTCAAATGAGCAGGCAGAATTAACTCAAGTCACCTTCCTTCACTGGCACTGGACTTCTGACAGCTCATGTACACTTTGTATTTTTTAAACAGCTTGACTGAATACTGAAAATATACTCATATGCCATGTTTCAGTCTGGCGGACAGTATCTGACACAATTGCTTGTTTTCACTTACCAATATGTGATCCACCCGGTCTCGTTTCTTCCGCCCAAATTTCATCATCTTCTGCCAATCTGTTTTGTGATTAGGTTCTTTCCTCAGGCTGAACAACTTCAGTACTTCAGCTGCAATGAAGTTCTACAGAACAGTAAAGGTGAGATTTATCACATTTGAGCTAAGAAATTAAAGGTATGCACAAAGCAGCTCCCCTAAAAAGTCACACTACAGAATTCACATCAGCTGGCAGGACAATTATTAAACCCAGAAGTGGGGAGGGGGGGGAAAACCAAGACATCCACTGCTGTAACAACCTTGAAAACAGACACTTTCAACACTACACAAACTCAGAAGATTATTACCATTTATTTTATGGGAAAATATTGAAGAAAAGCAGGGGGGGAATTTGATGTCCTTGTCCTGTGCCCCTGCTGTCCCCAGCCACATGCTTTTGAAAGTCTTCTCAACTAATGATTGAGTGATTTATCTACTATTTCTTTATTTTCTTTGATTTTCTGGACAGTTAACACAGTGTACCTTCATCAGGTTCATCAAAATTTAGTCAACCCCCTCAATTTCAGAAGAAACAGTGCAGGTGGGAAGTTTTCATTTGTGTCCTGATGAGCCATATGGAAGGTTCTTTGTGGAGGGCTTTAAGGGAGACAGGCTTTTTCTTAATGTCCAGCCCTGCAAGTTTAACCTAGGTCCAGTTAGGCTCTCATTTGTCCCCCCGACTCTGTGATTTTGTCCTTCCTTGAGCGCTACCACCAATAACATGGAGGTCTCCTCTAGCTTGTCAAATACAACCATGTCCTCACTAGTCAAATTTTGGCTTCCTCTGGGCAACACCTGCTGTCCTCAGAGAGGCTGGAATAGGTGTGTGTTTTTTTCTGACTGACAAATCTAGCTCATCCCATTTGGTCCAACCCTACCATTGGATCCATTCCAATTTAGCCATACGGAGCTCCACAGAAATCTGCTACAGCAGCAGCCTGTCAGCATACCAATTTTATAAGATCAAGGTCATCCTGGCAGTCCTGCACAGAGGACTGAAGTTTAAAAACAACCAGTAGCAGTCATAAGGACAGGGAGGCCAATCTGTTGAGTAAAAAAGGACCTCTCTGACATATTTTCTTTCAGGCTGGTAATCCCCTTTCTTTTCTCAACTCATCTCTTTCTGGATACACCTCTTATGATCTTCTAACACTCAGGTAAATGCTAGTTCAGTGTTTTTCATCTTACCTTCCCTGCTCAACCAAGATTTCTTCCTACCTTGATTTCATCCAGATCATTTGGATCTTTGACTCGGCGAAAATAAGCAGATGCAATCCTACACGGTTTCATCCAAATGGGTTGATTCAGATTAGGATCCTCAGCGAAGATTTCCCCAAAAATCTCTCTCGTTAAATCAAATACCACCTGAACAAAGGAAGAAGTAAAAGTTATGGCTTCTTTTGTCCATGATAAACTTTCAAAGGACAAGACCAAAATGTCTGAAGACCATACCTTTCTGTAAACCTGCTTGTTTATGGTGTCTGTGTCCTGCTCTTGGACGGTACCACTAAGATCTGCTTTAAGGCTGCAGCTTTGGAGATCGTGACCCAGCTCTTTCAGTTTCCAGAGTTCCTCAGCTGCTGCATGCACCATTCTTTCCACCTCCACTGCAGTGTGAGGGACTGCCAGAGGCTCCTCGCTTGGCTTTGTCAGCACTTTCTCTGGCTCTGCCTGGGGCAGCACTGCTGGTTCCTCAGCTTGTTTCTTCTGCAGCTTACGGGAACTCAGGCCATAGTCTTCATCAAACCAGTCTTGATCATCTCCCAGCACACTCAGGAACTCCCGGTTGAGCTCCAGCTCTGCCAGTCTCTTGGCAAGCTCCTCCTGGCCACTGGCACCAAACATGGGACTCTCCTGCGAATCAAGAGCCACAGAGTAAATGTGAAAGTGGTGTCACACTGTTATCTCACTCAGCTTACATTTTAAATGTTTTACTGATGTAGTTGGCAACTAATGGCTACCAAAACAAGCCATGCACTGGGATACACAAAAACATATGAGACACATACAGAACATACAGGTAATCTCCATATCATCCAACAGAACTTGGGAGAGAAACTGGTGCCACACCACATTCCTGATTCAATCATCCCCAGTCAAAGGCACAATCAACTCTTAAAATCAGTGCAAGATGTCTGCTACTTACTGGTCTGGGACACATGTCTGGAGAGGAAAGCTCTTCTCTGTCATCTTCCAAATCAGAACTTAGGAAGAAATTATTCAGTCTGTCTGGAATCTGCTTTTCAACCTGCTGGGGTGGGGTAACGGCTTCCTCCTTCACCTCACAGAGCTCCTGGTTGCTGAGCTGGATTTTCTCATTCTTGATCTTCTTTATTTGCTGTAACTGATTGACTGTGTCTTTCACAAAACCTCTTAGCAGACTGTCTGTCAGCAAACTGACCTTTTCTAGTTGGTCTTTTGACTTTTCTTCCTCTCTAAGAGGCAGGCTGAGCTGTGCTTCTAACTGGTTCTTTTCTTTTGTCAGCAAATCCAGCAGTGGAGTTGCAGGCTTCTCCACAACACCAGGAGAGAGATCATCTAACTTTTCAGCACATTCCTCTCCCAGTGTCTTCTGCCTCTCCAGTTTTTCAGAAAGGAAATCTGACATGTCATCCAATTGAACAGTGGAAATCTCATCCACAACACTAGAAGTGAGAGGAGTGTGGCTGGCCTCTTCTTTTACAGCATCCTTCAGGTAATCCACCACTGACTGTTCTTGGGCAAATGAACCAGTAGCTACAGAAATCTCTGTTATGCTGTTTGCTTTAGATAGTAACTCCACATCACCTCTTTCCTCAGCTGAGGCTTCTGAAACAGCTGTGTTCACAGGAGCTTTATCCTGGGAATAGTTCTCTGTTGCATTTCTGCTCTGGCTTTCAGCTTCTTTGCCAGGTTTGGAACTTTCTCTATCTTTCTGCTCAGCTTTGTGCTGTTTCTCCAGTCTATCATCAAAGAATGAGTCTTCATCATCCCTATTTCTGTCTAAATGGCTATCGATACTTTCTGTCAAGTGAGAGATTTTCTCGGGAGGAGCAAAAATACCATGCTTTTCTCTGCAATCAAAATATTTAATATCATTGTAAGTTCCATTATTGTTCCCTTCAGGTTTATCCAACTCCACGCCAGCCCAAAACCCTTTGGCAAATTTAGTCAGCCCTTTGAACCGCAATGTTCCAGGCTGGACTTTACTCACAAGTACTCTATCTCCAATGTTGAAATTGGACAAACTATCTGTTTCTTCTATTATTGAACCCGAGGCCCACAGTGGTGAACAAGTAGGAGCCTGTTCTTGATCTGTATCTCTGCGTTCAGTATTTTTCATAAGTTCTGTTGGGGACTTCAGTTCCAGCATCCTCTCTGAGTGCAAGCTGCCAGAGACAGACTTGTCACTGAGGCACTCGCTGATTTCACCATCGCTGCCCAGGCTGGTGGACCTGCTTTGGCTGGCCTGGGTGTGCTGGGACTGCTCCCTCAGGGACTCCCTGTTAGCAGAGAGCAGGGATCCCTCAAAGTCATCTTTGTAGCATTCCCCAGGCAGCATTTCTTCAGCTGAAGTTTGTTTTCTGGAAGAGGATCCTTCAAAGTCTTCAAGGTACTCTTTTTGACTCAAGAGCTGTTCTGAAAGCAGATCACCTTTTTCCCCTGCAGATTTGCTGAGTTTGTGAGAAGTCTCCTCTATGCTTGGGCCACTCACAGCATCTTTATTTGACTGTCTCTGTTCTAAGATTTCTTCTGTATCATGAAGGCTTTCCACAGCTACATCTAACTGTCCCTTCTGAGAGTGTTTGTTTTCAGAGCAGTGATCCAGTGAACTCTCCCGTCCTTCATCTAACATCAGCAAAACGTCAGAACTCTCCACAGGCTTAACATAAGAACCTCCACTCTCATATTCCTCTGACTTTATGTATTCCAGTTCTTCTGAAATCTCAGATTTATGGCTAATGGTAGAACCAACACTGGATGCATTTACCACTTTGTTCACTGACTCAAGGGATATCCTGCTAATGTCTTTCATATCTTTGAGATGAGCTGAAGAGGGGAAACTATCTGAGAAATCACCAGCTCCTCCTCTGGAACTCTTTGGTAACTCTAAAGCCAAGGAAGCTGTTTCAGAAGGTTCTCCTGCATGGACAGCCGTCAGAGTCACCTTCTTGGTGTGCACAGACACAGATCTCTCGGTTCTTGATGACACAGCATCTTGAAAGAAGATAAAAAGTGAATTTCAGCAGATTGTATAACCCACATTGTTTCATTGCAAACTGCAATCACAGGCAACTAATTAATATCAAGGCTTCTATGTTAAAAGAAGATACAAACTGGTGCCTTGGAAACACATACTTCTGGCTGTCCTATGAACATGAGCAACTTCCATTCAGTTCCAGGGTTATAAAGCTTTCTTTCTATTTCTGTTCCTTTAACCAGTATCCCAAGGTAAAGACTCAGTTATTTGTTTGCAAGCCACAAATACAATGAAGATTAGAATGGGAGATAATGAGATAATCATCAACAGCAAAACAGTGAAAAGTATCTGAACTCAAGTGATAAAGGAACAAGAAACAAAAGAAAGTAAAAGGTTGTCACTTAATTATGGTTTCACATACACCTCAGGAAGAGTAAACTAAATACTGAATACACAGGGTATTCTGCAAAAACAGAATCCTGCTAAATAAAACTGCAAAAAATACAGCTCCATCACTATCATTTTATGAAGTTGTCATCCTCTCTTAAAGGGAGGATTCATCCTCTTCGTGAATCAAGAAGGAAAAGGTTCAAGAATTTTAAGACAGTCAGTCTTCAAGATCTTAATCTGTAGTATGGATTCTTCCAGTTACATACCTGCATGTTCTGAAATGGATTCCAAAGATGTTCTGGATCTCTCTGACTCAGTCAGTGATTTCCAGTTTTTAGCTGTCTCAGGCCTAAATTGGAAAAAACAAATTGCATTAATTACAGTTACACCAGAGCGTGATGCTTGGTTGGTTTTTTTAATAGATAAAAATGGAAATACAAGCATGTAAAGTTATATCACCACACCAATGTGGCATTATAACATAAATAATTTGCTTTGTCAACATACTGTGACCTTAGAAAATAGGAATGGGGACAGAGGAGAGTCTTGGAAAGTAATTTTTTAAACGATTAATCAAACTTTATCTCTTTCCAGGAAAAAAAAAAAAAGAGAGAGAGAGAAAAAAAAGTTGGGTTGCTTCTGCTATTTTTTTTATTTGAATGCACTAAAATTGCACCATCTGCTGGAGAAAATGAAACACTTAAAAATACAGTAGGAAGTGCAGATCAACTGAATTCTCTACCCTTTAAAACCTAAAATCAAAACCAGATTTAAGTTGCAAAGATGAACAGTTTGCCTCACACAGTGCAGTGGACATAATGAGTGACCAAAGTGGCAAAAAAAAAAACCAAAACCTTCAGGCTGATAATCCACACAAAGTATCTGGCAGAATTCTTGCGCAACAGAAAATTATTATTTAAAAAAAAAATTGAAAATAGAGTCTGAAAGGCTGGGCAGAAGAAAAGTGAGGTCTATAAGATAACAGACACGGTGAATCTTATCTGTTTTGGGTCTGGTGACAGCAGCAAATAGGTCAGCTGGATACTGCCAACGTCCAGTGCTTTAATGCAGAGCAGTTAGCAGCTTTCCTTACATCCATGGTTTTGACTAAAACAACAATCAGTTCCAGAATAATCTCAAAAAGAAGAAGAAGAAATCCCAGCTACCTATGGAGTGGTGGTGCCTTGATCTTAGGTTTTTCAGCAGCAGTTGAGGATGGAGTTTTAATCTGAGGTTTGGCTGTTGGTGATGCCTCCAGATCTTGGCTCAGCTCTGCTTCAGTCTTCTTGATAAACTCATCGTATGACTGCCCATGGAAAACAATTCCAGCCGTTAATGCACTAAACCACAACTACAATTCAACAATCAAAACCTATTAAATTAATAAAGAATACATTTGGTTTCTCTAGAAACCAATCTGTTTAACTTTTGCAAGATCTACAGCTGCAAATCCTAGAAATTTCAGTACTTTACTTCCAAAACCAAATTACATGAGCACTAATCTTTAATCCCAGCTAGGACAGTAATGTGTATAAATGTACATAACCCCCAGAATGCTGCTAGCAACCCATTACAGATAGACATTTTAAAAGGGAATGGCATTTTTGCCTCAAGGCTCTGGCTCATGACTGGAAATGGTGAAACAGCGAGGTTGGATGGGGCTTTGAGCAACCTAGTCTAGTGGAAGGTGTCCCTGCTCATAGCAGGGGGATTGGAATGAAGGATTTTCAAGGTCCTTTCAACCCAAACTGTTCTGAGATTCTGTGTAATAGTCACACTTTTATCACAACGTGTCTTTCACAGCTGTTGATACAGTATTCTACCAATAACATCCATACTATAAAGATTTATCCAAGGCTAACAATCTGTTACTTTGCCCGTCTTTCTTCTGTTCCTAACCTCCAGTTGTTTGATCAAACTAGCTTCCTGGGCCTTCAGTCTCTCCTTTTGTCTCTTTTTCTGCTCCTTTTTCAGCTGATAAACCACAGATTTCCTTTTCCGCAGTTCATCCTTCAGGGCCCTGATGCGTCCTTCGATGTCACTTTGATCAGAGGTGGTTTCTGAAAAAGCTTAGTTTTAGTCTTTACAAACTTGCACCTCACAAAACAATTCAAAGCAAAGCAATAAACAGTTATTCAGTAATTACAGAATATAGTCCAAGAAAAATGACAAAGAATTTAATGTCAACATATTATTTAACATGGTAAGACTCTTAAGGTGGGATTTCAGATTCTAAACACTATTATGCGTGTAAGATATAAAAAGGTGTTGCATCTTGCTTAATTTAAAAGAGATAGGCTCTGACACAATAACTTGTTACAAAGCTTATTCACACCAACCACATGTTTATGGTCTTCAACATTAGCTGCCTGTCATGTTGGGTATTGCAGAAATTCATTTTCTGATGTATTTAAAAATACAACTCAAAGCTGCCAAAATATACCTGAACACCAAAAATACATCTGAAACACAGGCTTCAATTACAATACCGAGTTTCAAGTTGCAGAGTACACTTCATTGATGAGAATGTCACTTGGGACAGTGGACTTCAAACCAAGTGTAGTTTTCTGGCCCATGCAGATTTTCTGTCACCTAGACTAAATACAGCTATGAAATACAAAGCTGACTGGCCAACAGCTGGAAGGGAAGTCAGTTTGAACAATGCAGAGATTATCAGTGTCCCCAGATACTCAGATCTAGTCTCTGCATGGTAACCCAATTCCACCTATAACTCTCATTTTCTTATTTCTGCCGTTAACAGCTTTCCTTATTTCGTCTTTGTCTCTCAGACTGCCTCAGTCTCTCATTAGCTGTTTTTTCCACCCACCTGACCGTGTTCACTTATTTCTTGTTTTAAATGTATACCAAAATAGTGCAAAACAAGATCCTTGTCCCAGATTCATGCTACTACAATTAACTATCAAAAACTCTTCAAAGTATTTACCTGACATAGCCTTACTGGAGCTCCTCCCTGAGCTGATGTGCCCCTTCCTCTTCTATTGCTGAACCTCCTAAGAGGAGGATTTTGGCTGGTTTGTTTTTCTAATGCTTAGTATGATCTGTAATTTTTTCTGGCTGCTCATAAATGCCGATACTTTATTTAGTAATTTACAAAGTCAGTTACCAATATGCTTTGGTCAGCTAGCAGGAACAGATGACATTTCCCTAATCCATCTCATTTCTGAGCATAACAAACCACCATAATGAAGGATTCCATTCTTAACAACAGCCAGTAAATGCAATCAAACTACTGTATTCTTTTTGCATTAGCAACTGTTGTTCACCATTTAAAGAATTAAAAAAAAAACAAAAAAAAAAAACCAAAACCGAAACAAAAAGAATGGAATCTCACTTGCTAGTCAGGAGCACTTTGTGATGCCACTGTAATTAACAGCTCCTCCCTAACAATAAGTGACTACAATGTAATTACAGCATTTCTTGATCAACTCATAAGGGAAAGATCTGCACATGCTTTCATCTTTGACGATCTTGTCTACGCATGCATCAGACTGACAGGGCAGTGACTTCATTGCTACTCAGCAGGCCAGAACATTTTTCTCTTTGCAATGGAATGATTTATTGCGAAACCAGCACCATCCTGATCGGCTTCCCACCTCTTACACCTTTCTTAAGAATTTGAAATCAAAGACTGTCAATTTTTTGTTTTACACAAGTTTATTTTCATGACCACTGTTGCCTGCTCTACATTTCATAATGGCTTCCTCACACGACTGCTGAGTCAGAGCTTTAAAATAACTTTATCAAGGTGCTGAAAGCTTCACTGTGTTGGAAACTGCTCTCCAAACCATCTCAACATAGATTACTCAGTGCAAATACGTAGATGTTTCTCATAGTAAGTTACCAACCATCACAAACAATAGCCACTACATACAAGAGAACCTGCTAATTCTTTTTCCACTGAAGACTTAGCATTAAAACAAGCATGGAAAGAGTCAAAACAGACTTCCCAGGTGAACAGAATGGACAATGGTGACCCACCGGATGGTGGCTCAGGAACTCCTGCAATCCACATGACTGAGAGCACAGCAGGAAAATGGCTGTTCTGTACCACTTCACTTCCAGTATTCCTCCCCTCAGCATTTATGGGCAGCCAGCTTGGGTACTGGATAAAGGGTAAAATGAGTCCATCCAGGAGATTTTATAGCTCAAAATGCCTCCTTAGGCCCTATTTTACTGCACACAGACCAAACACTCCTCCAAAAATAAAGCCCTATGTCCTGAAGCAGAGCTTCAGCAGAACAGAGCTGTTCTGCTTCTGGAGCTAGGTGTAGAAGGAGGGATTTTTAAATCCTAGGACCACCTTAACTATTGACTCTTATCTTCTTCATCTGTGTTTGCAGAACCTGTACCACTTTCTACAGAAGATATAAAGTATAAACCTTCTTACATTAAGATCTTCTTCAGCTGAAGAGATCAAATTATATAATGGGAAAATACTCCCCCCAACCCCAAGCCTTGGCTATTTCCAGGAGTTTGTCTGCCTCCCTACATCTGTGTCTGCATTTCCAGTTTGTTAAAAGCAAAAGCTTTGAAAAAGCAATTTAAACCCAAGTGGGTATTACACTTACCTGACTGTGTCATAGATAAAGATTCATCAGACCAGTTGTGAGATGTCTGGTGGGACTTCACAGGTGAACACAGCTGTCCTCCAGTTCTGTGACTGCCTTTGCTGGAGTCTTGCTTTGATACAGATACGCTGCTTTTGGGAGAAGACTGAGAGAAGAAAAGGATAAATAAGTAATTGCAATTTGAAAGTAAAAGATCACTGTCATCAGGAGCCAGTTACAAGGAAAGAACAGCATGACAAGAGGACATCTCAAACAGTGGTACCTATACAACAATCTTAAGAAGAATTTAATCTTTGCTAGATAATAAAACAATAATAGCAAGAGCAGCAACAGCTGACTGCTTACTTTGAGTCTAGATTTCAATAACCCTGCTTAGACTACACTACTACCACCTAAGTGAACTGACATGGCTCTGACTCACAAGTGTTCAATACATCTGTGTCATCTGCAGCAACAGTAACTCCTAGTAAATAAACTAACGAAATTGACTTCATGTAAAGGGTGGAAGATGACACTTTAAATCAGTGAAACAACAGAGCGCTATTTTTCTGAGGTCAGGCAAAAATTCAAAGAGCAAATGTTTTTTCCAAAATGCTGCTTAATGGTTCAACATTATCCTACAAACCTTTAAAACACCCATACTTCTGGCACACATTAGACATTTTATTATTATCTCCTCAGCAAATTTGCCAAGAAAGTATTTGTAGTAAGTCTAGATAAGCAGTTCTTTTACCCCACAGACACTGCATCTTCTGTCTTATTGAGCACAGGGCAAAGCTAGGATGAAATTCATCAAAATTATCATCCAACTAGAAATAACAATTGGAATAGAACGATAAGGAAGGATTAAGCAGTAAGCAGACCAATCTGAAATCCAAAGGACTGTGCACGAGGTTACAGGTCTGCTTCTTCATTCCACAGCTACACTTTGGGATACATTACTTGCAAATAAGGCAAAATGGAAAAACAGAGCATAGCTTCCATGGCCTCAAAGAATTTATACAATGGCAACAAGCTAGCTTACAGCTAATTCACACTGCTAAACTGGGTCAGCGTTCCATCACAGCACTGCATACCTACGTGACATACGCAAAATGTTTTGCAAGACTACCCACAAGTTTAAAAATATCTAAACTCTGTGCGGAAACAGTATTTCCTCAAGATTTCAAAGCACACGTCTGATCACAATGATTACAGTAATGTGAAATGGTATCATGAACACAGAAAACAGATTTAGTTAAAAGTGTAACCTCTACTTTGACGACTAGGATGGCTGTACTTGCCACTTCTCTGATAGTGTGTAAGAGTACAAGCAGCAGAACAGCTCACTCACCAGTTTGCCAGGCGAGGTAGAGGACTTAAAATCTTCAGAATAAGCCATTTCTTCATTAATTGTACTCTGATCTGGGCTTTCTGGCTGTCCATGGCTCATGGGCTCTGATGGAACAGACTCAGCAGCTAGACTGCCAAGATCTTCTGGGATAGAGCTTTCACTATTCAGATGAGAGCAAGAAGGCACTGGAGACTCTTCCTCACTAGCTGTTTCTGAGATTCAGTGAGAGAAAAAACAAAGCACATCTGAACTTGCACCATCTTATATGCAGAGGCTGAAGGTATATAAGGCTGAATGCATAAGGTTGAAGGCAAACTTTCTATGCTGTCTTCAGATAAAGTAGTAACTACTAGCAGTACATATCAAACAAGCATTATTTCACTCACCTAGACACTGATGGTGAAATATTTAGCAAGAACAAGCCTGTTTACCAGAGAAGTATGATTTAAAGCTATGATTTGTGTTCAAGAAATAACTGGATGTGGCACCTGGTCTAGCTGACAAGGTGGTATCAGTAAGAGGGTGGACTTTATGATGTCATGAGGCCTTTTCCAATCCAAATGATTCAGTGCATCTGTGTAAACTGCCTAACATTCTTAGTGATTGCTGAATATCTAAAATAAAGAGGTTTTCAGGATATTCTAACATTTTCCAGACAATACACTCCTAAAAGATTATTAGGGAAACCTGTCCTTCCAGTTAACCATACAGAAGCAAGAGTCACTATTAGTCTGAAGAAGTCATGGAGGAGCATATAATCTGCAGGCCAGATCTTGAATTCAAAATTGATTGCTTCCTTTACAGTAGTTGCAAAAAACATTTTAATGTTATGATTTCATCATGAGTCTCTCAAATGGCAACAAACAAAATAACAATTTGGGTTTTCAATATTCCTGTTTACTAAATTCCGCAGGAGTCATGGCATTACTGAGGTAGCCATGCAGAACTATCCAGTGTTTGAGTAAAGGCTGGAGAGAAGGACTTTTCCTTCTGAAGCAGGGCTGTGCTCCACTGCTTACTGGTAGACACAATCAGTACAAACCAAGGCTTTTCTCACTTACTGATAAGAATTCACCATTTGTGCTGAATTTTTGTTCATTGGAACTTACTGACCCATATGCCTATCATCTTTAAAATGTCTTACAATACCTAAAATCCACATGACTGCTTTCAGTATTAAGTGTAATACAGCATTACTCTGAATTCCCTTTGCACATTCAAAGGATGTGTTGCCTACTTTCAGCAAAGTGGGGAAAAAAAAGGAAAACAGATATAGTTTTAGAACAATCCCTGAAATAATTTTCTCTCACTGCAATTCAGTTCCCTCTGCATCAGCAGGATTCACTTAAGACAGAACTGTAAAGTTGTAGCTTCCAACATCTGGGAGTTCAATTTTTCCTCACAATAGCATCATTTATGCTAATTACATCCTAGTGTACTTTACCACAACTACACGTTTCAAACAGGTTGCATTAACAATGGAGGGGGAAAAAAAATTCTTTCAATTTTTTGAAAACACAGACAATGGCAAAGCAGCCCCTGACAGGAGCCATCCTCACCAATAGTACAAAAGCTAACAAGCAGAGACACTTTGCCAACTGCTAGGGAAAATGTTTTTAGGAGAGTAAGTTCAGAAGACTACCAGCAAAAGATCATGCCATACTGCAATATTTCTGCTTTGAAATACAGAAACACAGTTTAAAAATTGTATGTAGAAGTGACTGATGGGCTTATACGGCACCGTTCACTTGGGAGGATACATAGGAAAAGAGAAATACACATTAAACTATGGTGTAGAACAGGCAACAGAGTGCAGAAATTGAGACTCTAAGACTGTCCAGAAAACAACTGCAAACCTAAGCAATCCTTCTGTCAAATTATGCTTCGCTCTTGTCATACGTGTCACTTCCCCCCAGTTCCCATTACCTTTGGGCTCAGTTCTCTGATCCCCCAGTTCTTTCTTGGCTATCTTGGTTTTGAGCAGCTCTTTGTCCCAGGCAGCCAGAGCCTGCTTTTCCATCCGCCGTATTTCTGCTTCCTCTGCGTCCAGGCGCCGTTTCCACTCCAGCAGTTCCTCCGCGTGCTGTCGGCGCTGCATCAGCTTCTGTTCCCGCTTCGTGAGGAACCTAGCAGGCAGAGCACAGGACAATGGCAAACCAGCCAGCCACACTCTGAGCTCCCAACACCCAGATGCTCGATTGCCACCATTTCCAGAACTGCAATTGTTCAGTTTGTTTTCTAGGATAATATCCACAATAACTGCTATCTCCCGGACTTCTGATGTGCTGCTGCAAAAACCCCACAAAGTAGATAAGGATTCTTTTCTCTGCAGGAAGTAATGTCTAAATCATACTGTAAACAGGCTGCTTACATTTTAAAAAATCTTCAAAATCATTAAAAGTGCTACAAACTATGTGCTAAACTGAACAGAAAAAGTTCCCAATTTCAGGACATGAAAAGTACCTGTGGTATTAAACTGGAACCTTCTAGAAAGCCATGACCATTTGAAAAATTAACTTTTCTTTTTTGCTAATCCCAGTGACAGAAGAATGGTAATCTCAGTTGCCTCATGGGTTTTTCCAAGTATGTTATTACAGGAGAAGGTGATTCCATATTAATAGTCCTCCTGGAGCTTTAATCCTTCTTCCTTTAACATCATCTCTATGGATTGGCACACTTGGAATGTTAATTGTGAGCTGACAGCATCAAGAGAATAATGATGCTGGACTGTTTCTTCCCAGCTACTAACATATCTGGCTGGTAGGTTAAAAAGAAATAAAAATGAAAGCTCATGCTCAAAACTTGCAGGTATTTTCTTTCTGACAATGAGCTCTTAAGTGATCCATGAAACCTTAGAATTGACAAAACTCTCACAGGATTTTGTAGGTATGAATAGGTTTGTGTGCACACATTTGTTCTCTTTGCCAGCTCCTGTCTCATTTCTGAGCACTGAAGTAATCATAGCACTTAACCTTTAAGACAGTATATTGGAAGCAAGTCCAACATCAATTGCACACACTTCTTCTGGCATGCCAAGTCTAGAGAAGAGTGTGTATCAATCCATTAATCTCCTACACTGAAAGCATTGGTACAGAAGTTGTGGAGCTGTAGAAGGCAGACTTCAAAGACTTGCGATACTTTGTTTTTGCAAATGTTCTCATAATTTTCAAGCCATCCCAAGCACTTAGCATCAAAGTTTTTAAGCTGCAAAGCAGATAATAATCTCGTTTGTTCTTTTTAATCTCTCATGTTTCAAAAAACCCTTTTATTTACAGAGACTGGAATGGCCAAGTGACTAATGTGCAGGTCTTGCCTGCTAAGGGACATTTCTCATTTGCTCACTTAGTGTTTGTTCTGCTCCCTGGAAAAGTGAGCTGGCAGTTGATCAGAAAGGTTGAGATTCAGATAAGTCCTTCTCTAAGACAGATTTGGACAAAGGAAGCAAGTTATGACATGAAGAGAAGTTTCATAAGCCAGTTAGAGATGCTCACAATCTTCCTTCTGATGGTCAAAACAAGAGGGTGACAAACGGAGGCACCTCAGAATCTCTGGAACATCTGCCACCTTCAAACTGACAGATTCCAAGATTTTGTGCATTATTTTATCACTTTCTATAGACAAACATCAAACATCATCTACACTTAAAACAAAACTGACAGGCTGGTATCATTAAGAGAGCAAACTACCAACAGCAATTGCATTACAAACATGACAGAGACAGTCATGATAATGTTGTGTCTTTCACCAGCACTATCAGATCTATCCACTCTTACTCTCACACACACATCAGTTCCAATTAGTCCAGCAGATCATGCACGTGGAACTTGTTTTAGAGGTCATTATTACAATGACCTCAATGCAACTTTTTCTTCTTTCTTTCTACTGTTTCATTTCACCAGAAACTATTGCAGTTTACTGGATTCTAAAGAGCAGGACTCCTTAAAAGCAGATGTCAAATGAATTAACCCCGAAGACCACAAACAGGAGGAGAATTAATGAAATTGCCATGAAAATAATTACCACACAAGAACTACTCAATAAGAAAGGTAAGTCAACAGAAGTGATGGGAGGGAAAGAGAATTCCAACAGAAAACCCACAAGAAGAGGAGGATCAAAGCAGCATGGCCAAAGACACAGACCCTTTCATAACCCAGGGGCTTTAAAGGCTAGAGCCACAAAATAGCAGATGCATTGCCTTAATATTTACTGCAGTCTAGAGGGTTCCAGTTGCAACACCAAGCGTACACATCTATCCTCAAAAGCAGAAAAAAAATTTCAAAAGCACATCTGGCATCTATGCAGCTGGAAATGTGGGGGAGCAATGAGGAAGCAGCAGCACTCAGATTACAGCAGCATGATTTCAACGTCTATTTCCCTGATGCTAGCATCACACATTTTATCCATGCATTTCAAATATTAGTATTAACCTGCTGGTCTAAACTGTACTTGCACATTTTAAGGTATATTGACTATAAGCCCAAACTATGAGGTTTCAGCAGCTATTCTGAAGTAGTAACCAGACAGTGGGAGCACAGTGAACTGTCTGTTTGCCACTCAGAACACAGTAGGAGTAAGAGATTAGAATCCTGGAATGGTTTGGGTCGGAAGGGACATTAAAGATCATCTAGTTTCACCCCTCTACCATAGACAGGGACTCCTTTTGCTGGACCAAGCTGCTCAAAGCCCCAGCTGACCTGGCCTTGAATACTGCCAGGGATGGGACAGGTTGCTTCTCTGGGCAACATGTGCCAGTGCTTCACCAAACTCACAGCAAAGAACTTCTTCCTTATATTTAGTCTAATCTATCCTCTCAGCCTAAAACCACTACCCCTTGCCCTATCACTACAGGCCCTGGTAAGTCTCTCTCCATTTTTCTTACAAACTCAGTGTATATGCTGAAAAGGCACAATAAGATCACCCTGGAGCCTTCTCTTCTCCAGACTGAACAAGCCCAACTTTTTCAGCCTTTCTTCATAGGAAAGGTGTTCCGTCTCATTTTTGGTGGCTTCCTCTGGACCTGTTCCTACAGGTTCATGTCCTTCTCACACTGGGGACCCCAGAGCTGGACACAGGGCTGCAGGTGAGGTCTCACCAGAGTGGAGTAGAAGGGTAGAACCACCTCCCTCGACCTGCTGTTTTTCCATGTGGCCCAAAATAGAGTTGGTTTTCTGGGCCGCAAGTGCACACTGCAGAGTCACACCCAATTTTTTGGTCCATCAGCATCTCCAAGTCCTTCTCTGAAGAACTGCTCTCAATCCATTCACTCCCCAGACTGAACTGATAGTGGGCATTGTCGTGACCCAGGTGCAGGGCCTTGCACTTGGCCTTGTTGACCTTCATGAGGGTCACACTGCCCCACTCCTCAGGGTGTCCAGGTCCCTCTGGATAGCATCTCTTTCCTCCAGCAAATCAAGTGCACTGCTGAGGGTGGAGTGATCCCCCTGTCTATGTCATTGATAAAGATCTGGAAACAGTGAGGCAAGTGTCAAACACATCCACTGCTGAAGAACCTCTGGACTTTCTAGGACTGAACAGAGCATGCTCTATCAAAGAGTCTATTTAAGAGTTCTATCACTGGAGAAATATACCGTTACCTGACCAATTGGTTGTAGATATACAGCTGGAATTTGGGGTGGAGGTTGGGAAAACAGACACTGAGAGAGGCCCAGTGGTGAGACGTAAAGACAGAGAAGAAGTAGTGAACAGGAGAGCAGTGTCTACAAAATAAGGAGGAAGAGTTTAAAACTAAGATAGCAATTAAGGCAGAAAGAATGAGAAAAGGATAGCATCTGGCAAAGAACTTTAAAATTAATTGCATTTAACATTGTATAGTTAATACCCAACATCTGCAGTACAAAAACTATACACTGTTATGCAGAAGGTTATAGAACATACATTTATAACACCTTGTTTTCTGTTAATGAAAGACAAGCTATTTTTCTTTAAATTCTGGAGAGTTTTATTACTTTGATGTGGATTTCCATGGGCTCAGTTAACATATCTCAGCCTGACCTTTCTCATGCTATTCACTCAAAAGAGTGTATTATTGGTATTAAAGAGCATGCTGGTTTTGCAATATCAACAATTTGTTGGTCTGAAACTTTAAACACATTTTCTTCACCTGGTGAAACCTCGGTAAAATTATTTCTACAGTAAGGTAAGCACCAGTGAAAGAGCAAAGAAAAAAGAGATTAAATAATTTTCTTTTAAAACATGAACAGTTCCAGGAAAAGTCCAAGATATACCTGCCGTTCACATTCCAGCTGCTAATTGGGATTTTTTGCATCGAAGTACAGACTTGATCTCAGAATACTCAGTACTTTAATTTGAAGTACTAACTGCAGAAAGATAATACTTATTTTTTTTTTTGTTTAAATCTACATAACTTACAGCTCAGCTTAAAATGGTATTTCTTAAAAGTATTATCATTTTAAGCTAATTCCTAATGAATTATCAAATTTATAGAAAAATACCATGCTCCATTTAGCTCTATCAACTACAATGCAAGCTAAGAAGCACACTAAGGAAAAGCAAATTAAAATAAGCATTTAATCCATTATTGCACAGATTATTATTCATGCTGCATATGCAAGAAAAGCCAGGGGAAAGTGGTTAATTCTCTTTGACAGAGCATGCTCCTGTTCACATGCAGGGTACACAGACTCATCAGTTAAAATGCAAACAGAACTATTCTTTCATTCCCCTTTTAGCAGAAGACAAATATTAAAGCTGCCTCCTAAGTAAGGAAGCCAAAGGATTTCCACCTTGCTGTGGAGTACAGCAAATCCAGCATAGCAGGCTTTCCCAGTTCCTTCCTCCAGTTCCTTTGTGTTTATCATTCAGCTTCTTCCCTTGAGCCCTGTTTCCCACCCTGATCCCCCTCAAATGGCAGTTTGCTATCATTACACCCCAAACCAAACATCTTACTGTTACTTTTATGTGTTTTACAAATAAGGACATTAAAAAAAAAGATAGCAAGTCAGTACTGTTTTTCAATCAGTAAGCAATGCTATTACTACCAAAACACCTGCCAAAGATGTGCAAAAACTGTACAAGAGGGAAATCAAGTTTTAGAGAATCATTTATGCTTACACAGAATACTTCATCCTTTGAACATGTACAAAAATCCAAGACTTTTAAAACCCTAAAACCAAAAACACATGACCACATAGATCACACACAATTTCCACTTGTTCTTCCTAAAAGTAATTGTTCCCTCTCAAATCCTGGTATCCAACTTTTGAAAAGTATTCTTCAGGTGAGCAATATTTCCAACTAAATAAAATAATAATCAAATGATGACTAAAATATCTTTAAAGGTAGAACATACTTCATACCTGCTACTATCCCTTGTAATATATGTCTTTATGCAATTGTAAATGTTGCTTAGAAATGAAGGTACTTTGAAAAAAAAAACATTTCAAGAACAATATTGACAAAGACACTAACTAATAAAAAGTGGCAAAGGACATCTTGAATATACAAGCACATCTGTCATCTTTTTTAGGATTAATAATGTATCTCATTATTAATAATGTATTAATAATGTAAAAATTCGTAAGCTGCAGATTGTTTTTTATCACCATTTGAAATTTGCTGTATTTGTTTGTGGGAAAAAAATAAGATAAAGACCCTCTTTTAACAAATAAATAAGATCAGAAGAAAAAAAATATTTTCTTAAAACCCTAGAAGTCAGCATGGCCTACAACATACAAGCTTTTCAAGGCCCCATCTTAAGTCATTTACCAGTCTCAAAAGATACTTTGAGAATCTGCCACTATGATGATGGGCTGGTTTTCATACAACCTGGAATCCCAGGAGTTTAGTTTTGGAAATATGGCACCTCAGAAACTTTTAATTATCAGTGATTTGGGCTGTTCACTTTACCAGATGCCACCACAGGAGTCCAAGTAAAACAGCAACCAACTCAGGCTAGACACAAAGGCCACGAAACTACAACATGTTTTGAGTTTTTCCTGCTTCTACCAAAGCCAAGAGCCTTTCTGCTGCTGGGTTTTATTTTCAACATACTCAAATACCTGCATGGGTGGGAAATGTGCTTCTCAAATGATGGCAAGCAAACAGGCTGCTAAGAAGTCAAGGACAGCTGACCTTTACATGGCACTGCTTGCTTTGGGGTGTTTTATCCAGCTGTGTTTGGAGTCTCAAGAGAAAATACATCCCAAAGATCACCCACATAGACTAAAGTGCAGTGGCTATCTTGGTTCTAAGCTCAAAAGAATTATCTGAGCAAAGACTGTTTCTTGTGGTAACTGGCAGAAGCCAGACTTTCAATGAAATAGTCTCAAATAAGAATTTAGGGCTTCAAACTAATGAGCACAAGGAGGTGAAGTGTTTGGGATGTTTCGTGCATACAAAGTAATTCCTACATCAAAAGTGTGCGGAAACAATTTTTTATCTAAAACAACTTCATAGGTGAAATCAGAAGATTAATTTTAGGTTTTCAGACCCAGAAACTGCACACAGGTTTTGTTATTTCCTCTTGAGCCTAACATTTTCAACATTTTTCCAACCTTGGAACCACATATCTTGTCAGTTACATACATATCACTGCCATTAATAAAGAAAATATTTAACGAATTCATCCTAGCTGATATTAATGCAACCAGAATTAAAATTCAGCAGCTGGATAATTAGATAGAAATCACATACCTGACAACCTCAGTGTCTTTCTGTGAGATAGATCTGAAACTCAGTTACTAGCTTTTGCATAAGACTATTGCTGTTAGAAGTTACATTTCAAATCAAAATAAAAATTTGCACTGTAATTCCAGACTCTCACTCCCTATATTTTTTAACTCTTTAAGGTAAAAGGGGAAATACAAAATACAGGCACCATTTTGATAATCTGACTTCAGGTCTCTCATTGCAAGAGAAACTCTGACAGGATGTGCTGTGAAGACAGAACCTGTCCATATTCCTTGTACTTACAAACATCAACATCTTTTAAGCTGATGTGCTTTTAGCAACTCTATCAAGTACCAAGAATATTAAACCAAATTTTCTGTAATAAAACTCTGACCACATGGTCTGCCAAAATGTTTGAATCTTAGTATCATGCAAGAACTATAGCCTTTAAATTATTATATTCAGAGATAATATGGTTTTATTCATGCATCCAATCAGCTGTTTTTCAGGCAATTCAGATCAAAGTGTGGTATCAACAACACCAATATTTCTGATGGTCATTTTTTAGTGCATATGTGGGCTAAACCAACTTGTTCCATAAAAATAGCAAACTTCTGTAAAAGAAAAAAAATTATAGTTACTTCTCATCCATTCTGCTGCGCATTTTTTTAAGTTTCTGCATAATGCTGCTGGTCTCACTGCTGGAGATGGAGATTGGGGAAGGGCTACGTGTTTCTGCATCAGTTGGAAGTGGGCTGGAACCATTGCTCTGCTTGATGTCATCCTCACTGGGAAGCTCCTGCAATAAAAGGGTTAATATAAAAAAGAAGCATTAAAAGAATATTCCAAAATTCTATAAAAATTACGTTAATTTGTGTTAATTTAGCTTGTAATCTCTAGATTACATGAAATACTGCTTCAGATAAGTCTGTCCACTTGCAGATTTAACTTCATAACCTCATTTTTATTTGACACGCAGCTTTTAGCATATCCTTTCTCTCCACAATTTAAGTTTTCCCCTGTGTCCAGAACAAAAAAAAAAAACAAAAACAAAAAACCCCAAACCAAGACTAAGAACAAAAACAAAACAAAAAAACAAACAAAACCAAAACCAACAAAACACAAACCAAAACAAAAC